>CAXIIO010000853.1:0-83754 GCA_964028335.1 Altica lythri | reverse complement strand
GTTGTAGTAGGGCAGGAAATATTCCTTCAGTTCCAGGAATTTTAAATGGCTGAAATATGCCAATAACTCATCTCATCTGTTCTTCACTGCATATGTGTTTTGTCATTGCAGTGTTTTACCATTGCAGTATTTGTCTTTTATTTTGATAACTCGTATTTCCTGAAGTGATTTTTCCTCCAGGAAAGTAAGTTTTTAACAATAGCTTTCTGTGAAGCGTCAATCTGTCTTTCGCAATGCCATTACTGTGTCTTCTCTTCCTTTTGGTATGACTTTGTGCAGTTTTGCAACAGAAGGTGTAAAATCTATTTCTTCGCAGAATTTCCTGCAACTATCTCTCTTAGCTTTTCCGCTCTTCTGCGCCACCTTACGGTGGCGTCATAGTACTTAATTTAGTAAATATTTTTCCTGCAGTGTCTTCTTTTTTTTTTAGACTATTTTGAATTTTACTGTTTTATTTTTTATTTATTCTACACTTTATACGAGAATATTTGTATAGCTTGGCATAACCTCATGGTAGAAAAAAACTTAATTTGAATATTAAGATTAATTAAATTGATATAAGATACATTAACTTGTGATTTAATGAGATGTACTCTGTGATGCTGTGCTTTTCATTACACACTTCCAACATTTTGACTGATTTTGCTTCTAGATATCGATATTTTGAACGAAGACATAAACTGTATATGGACAAAAATTCATGAACAATTTTTTTGTACAGGTTTGTGGTTACTTAATCAGTGTATCTGGTTCTTGGGAGAGTGTTTTTTATGTAACTGGTGCCGTAGGAATTATATGGTCAATCTTTTGGTTCTTCTTGATCTTCGATTCTCCAGCTCAACATCCAAGAATAACTAGTGAAGAACGAATGGAAATAGAAAGTAAAATAGCCGAGGTTGAAGGTACTAAAAAAACAATAAAGCCTGATAAAGTGCCATGGAAAAGTTTATTAACAAGTATGCCAGTTTGGGCTATTATTGTTACACATGGATGTTCTGTATTTGGATATTTTACTGTTGTTAATCAATTGCCAACATATATGAAGGATGTATTGCATTTTGATATTAAGAAAAACGGATTGTTATCAAGTTTGCCCTATTTTGGTATGTAATTTTAGTACTAATATGTTTTTTGTAGGGTTCACCAAGAAATGGAAAACCCAAATAAGGTTAGATAGTTTATTTTTCTATTTGAACAGATTATTTAATTAATTTATTCAAAATACCGTATTGTTGTAATTTAATAACATATAATAATATACAGGGTGTTTGCTCTAAAATGAATTATTTTAAAGTTATAAGCAAGGAAAGTAAAAGAAATAGTTATTTGTGACACAAGAACGGAAAATGACATTTTGCAAGAGCGAGTAAAGTTGTGTAGCCGAGGTGCGTAGTACCGAGACCCGAGACGAAACAATACGAGCACTTGCAAAACAATTTCCGGACGTGTAACACACACTATTTTTTGGTCCGACTAATTTTTTCAAAAGTTCAAAAACTTTTTACTTTGTGACTGCCACGTATTTTTAGTGAAAGTAAAACTAAATCAAATTTTGAAAAATTAATAAAAGGTTAATCAATTTATTCCAATTTAAATCCAACTCCAGCTGAGATCAGTAGTGGTTTCTCTACTGCCAAATTGTGCCCAGCTCAGCCGTAGAGGGTAAGTACCAAAATAAAGTGAGTGCGCCACCGATTTATACGGTTAAAATCGGAAACCCCTGATGTTCCAGGCACTACTTCACCCACTGGAGATAATTAAATAAATTTTGAATATTAAACAGCTCTAATTGAATTACACAATAAAAGAAAGCGACGATAAAGTGAGCTAAATAAAACAAAATCTCAACAAGACCCTTCTTTAATAAAAATATTAAGAATTACAAAACTGTCAAGCCTCGTGCTTGACAACGCTATCGATAGTTATATAAAAAAAAATATGTGAGTAATCTTAAAAAGAATATTATCTAATATGTGTGATCACACGCAATACAAAAACAAGAAAAATAGATTTTTAACTAAAAACTAAAGTCACGACTTAAGTCTAATATAGCTTATCTGTTAACAAAATACGATTCCTCGCTATCCTTGGCTTCTCCAATACTTAGGCCGGTACCAAAAATCAAGCCTGTTCCCAGAACCAAATAGGCTTGCACCAATCACAATTAACTTAAGCTCGTACTAAGTATCAGGTCAGCAATCGAAATTCAACCAAAAACTAGGATTTAAGACCGTAATTAGAACCCTAAAATCGTAATTTGGAATTAATAATAGCTCAAACAAATTTTAATGACTCCTCAATTAATTGACTTACTGACTTTAATACAATTTGAACACATTAACTTAAATTTGTACTACAATGAAAGAATAAAAATGAATTTAAATGAATAATACCACATTTAGAAGCTGACTTCTCTGAATTTACAATTAATGATCAAAACTAATGATTTAAATGTACTCAACAAACTTAAATTTGACTTGCTAGTCACGACAAAATTATAACAATAAATTAAATCAAAATTTAACATAAAATTAATTTATAATAGTAAAAGAATAAGCAAAAAGGAGTCTAGTTTCACATAAATAAACCTACATACAATACACAAAGAAATATACATGTAAAATCAAGATATTAAAACTAAAATTGCGACTATATGGCGCTATTAATCTTATATAAAAAAAAAATATAATATAGTAACTCACCTATTAAGATAGGGTTGTTTTATTTCTTTAAACTCGTGACACCCCTGGCTGGTAAACGGGTGGAACAGTATTCTCGTTGCTAATTGCACCAATCGGAATTCTACCACAATTTACCGTCCGAACGGTTTTAAATTACCAAAATTTCCCTACTGTCTGCTCTATGGGCTACCTACACTCATTGGGAACGAAAGGACCATAAGAATCGAACAACCACATGAATAAATAACGTGTTACTCACCACAGAAGATTTCCTAAATATCCCTTCACGAGGAATTTTTCCAACGAATCCACCAAAATAACGGAAAATCTCACTCCAATACTATTCGTTATGAAAAACTGAGGTTTAATTTCGTAAATCCAAAATTAATTGTCTCTGATGAACAGAGATTACAACTTAAACCCAGAAAATCTTCTCACTGCCACGTTTTCAAGACAAAGGCTGGTAAAAGAAAGAGCCGATTCTTCCATATCACGTTCACGGGATTTGACACACGTCGAAATAAGAGGTGGCCTCTACTACTATAGGGACAATAACCGTAGGATCTTCAGCTACCAATTTACGAACAAACAGTGGTCGTTAGATACGACTAATCTCATAATTTATCAAGATATCAATAAAAATCTCAACATTACCTAATTCCTCGTTCATTTTCAATTTTATTAAGCAAGATAGAAATATAACGGAACACTGACTGTAGAACACTATACGTCGAGTTATCGACAAAAGAAGAGAAATAGTACCTCGGCCGGGTGAAAATAAAAACATAACCCCAAGGATTCATAAACGGAATTTTAATAAATATACTTCTAAAAATAATTCCAGCGATATCAGGAATAATTTATGGCCAGAATAATAAATAATGGCTGGCGATTATCTATACCGAACCAGATCAACCGGTTCCCGACCCAAGTAGATCTTTAATAAAAATCTTTAATAATGGGAAATTTCAAGGTAGGAAGACGCTTATGTTTACAAATTAAATATTTATCACTTGCGAGAATTTAACCCGTGACATGACGTACAAAATTAGATGTTTATTGACATCTAGTGCACGATTAAAAGAATAAGTAATAAGGAATGATTTTCTGATAATCGATTTCAAGATCCTTAATTTTTATACATACGAATACTGTGCTAATAAGCAGCACTGTAAAAATTGTTATATTGAAAATATTAACATTAATATCTAACAGCAGAGCAAATATAGCAGAGACAATGAACTATTTCAGTTCAATGAGCAAAAATAAAATCGAGATATGTATTTTCATAATCGAATGATAAGTAGTTGTAAATTGACATAAATGTCAAATTTAAAATAAAAGTTGTGAGAGAAATTAAATGTAAATTAGTATCCTGTTTACCTTTAGAAAAAGTTATTAGTTTAGTATATTATACGCTGTTTTTAAATAAATTTAATTAAAATTTGTATTATTTATTATGTATTTTTGATGACTCATAGCGCCATCTCTTTAGATAATCTAAAAGCTACTTTGCTGGCCTAGGCCGGAAAATGTCATTTTCCGGACGATTTTGAAGTAATTAATAGCATTGTTTCTGGACGGAGGACCAAAAAATCATTTTTTCTAATGCGCCAATAGAATTATAACTTTAAAAATACAAATTAGTGTTATCGATGAGATTAACTTATTTTCACAATTCATTTAAAATTCTAGAAATTTTATTTATTAAAAAAAAAATAATCCCAGACTATCTTATCTTAGTGCAATTAAATAATCTTTGGCTTAAAATTAACTCATTTAACGCTATTGTTATATGATGATAAAATTCATTACTGCGAAAACAAACAAATGTTAATCCCCACATGTATTTTATTTCAATTTGATCATAGTTTGCCAAAGTTTTTGTAAAATCTTTTATAAACGAATAAATAATTTTTATCAAATTCCGATTATTAAGCTTTTGTCTCCCCCCACAAGGTGTCCGCTATAACTCATGAACGGAAGGTTACAGGGCCATGAAATTTGGTATATAGAATCCCTATATCATTAGTAAGAATTCTATTGATTTTAATCCAGATCGGATAATCCTAACGGTAAAAAGTGTAATGATTTTCTGAAACTGTGTGTCATTCCGTCCGTGTGCAATATAACTTTCAAACGGAAGGACACAAAGTAATGAAATTTGGTATATAGAATCCTTATGTGATTTTTAAGAATCTTATTGATTTTGATACAGATCGGATAAGCTTGACGGTAAAATTTTATTGGTTTTCTGAAACTGTGTGTCCTTCCGTTCGTGTGCGATATAACTTTCGAACGAAAGGTCACAAAGTTATAAAATTTGGTATATAGAATCCTCATGTCATTAGGACGAATTTTATTGATTTTGATCCAGATCGGATAACCCTAACGGTAGTATTCAGTCAAACCCAATTTTCCACTCTTGTAAAGTAAATAGCTGTTAAAACTTTTGTCATCAATAATTATAATTTTTAGGTAAATATATAATGGCAGTAATAGCAAGTTACGTAGCAGATAAAATCCGTCAATCCGGCAAATTATCAACAACAGCAACACGAAAAATTTTTACAACATTCGCTTGTTTACTACCAGCTGGTATGATGGTAATACAAGCAATTTGGGGGAAAACCGCAGGTTTATCTGTAGCAGTATTTACTTGTGCTCTTTTCTTTAATGGAGCAGTAACAGCAGGTTATCTTTCAAATGTCTTAGACATAGCACCAAATTTTTCAGGTACCATATTCGGTATGGCCAATACATTATCATCAATATCTGGATGGGTATCTACAAAAATTGTAGCCGTTATTACAGAAAAAGAAAGTTCCTTTGCAACTTGGAAATATATATTTTGGATTTTAGTTGCAACATACAGTATAGGTGCTATTTTTTATTTGATATTTGGTACTGGAAAACTACAGAAATTCAATTCTATAGAAAGTGATGTAATTCAAGGAAAAGAAATGCAGCCACTTAAAAAGCAATACGAAAATGAAAAAGAGAAAGAAGCTATGGCTTAAAATATACAAAAATACAACAATTACTGATATAAATCAATTACTCTGATACTCATATTACTGAAAATTTTTGTACTGTTTTGTGAATTTAAAAAATTCATCGAAAATCAACTACTCACAAGATGTTGTTAAATTCTTGTAATGTTTTAATTATACTTTTTTAGTATTATTATTATTTATTATTTTGAAAAAAAATAAGTCAATTCTATTTTTATTATTGTAAACTCAAAGGAATATCAATATTCTTTTAAATAAAAGTGATTTCTCTGAAATTTTATTTTTAAGTTGTAACAATATTTTATAATAAAATAGCTGAATAAAAATATGTATTTTATTTTCCTAGCTATTTAGTTTATTTTTATATATCTATATATATAAAAAAGGATGTGTTTTTATGTACGAAATCGATGAACTCAAAAACTACTGGACCGATTATTATGAAAATTGGTATATATATATATATGTATTTTGGCACGGAGAAGGTTTATATGATATGCTCATTGATGCCACTCGCCACCAGGTGGCGCTGCAAAGTAGCAACTTCTGCCCCGTTCAACCGATTTTCATGAAAATTGGTATCTATATGTATTTTTTCACGGAGAAAACGAATATGCTATGCCCATTGATGCTACTCGCCACCAGGTGGCGCTGCAAAGTAGCAACTTCTGCCCCGTTCAACCGATTGTCATGAAAATTGGTAGGTATATGTATTTTTTCATGATGAAAACGAATATGCTATGCCCATTGATGCCACTCGCCACCAGGTGGCGCTGCAAATTAGCAACTTCTGCCCCTTTCAACCGATTGTCATGAAAATTGGTAGGTATATGTATTTTTTCACGGAGAAAATGATTATGCTATGCTCATTGATGCCACTTGCCACCAGGTGGCGCTGCAGAGTAACAACTTCTGCCCTGTTCAACCGATTGTCATGAAAATCAGTAGGATGCTGTATTTTTAATGGTTAATATGAATGTGATATTCGTATTAATGGAAGTTACTACCAAATGGCGCTTCCATTAAACGAGCAACCACTACTTATTTGATTACTTTATATCACGCCACCGTAAGGTGGCGCAGTTAATATCACATATATTTAAACAAGCAATCCTTATCTATCTATATATATATATATTTTGTAATAGTTACTCTTCTATGCCACAGCTTTTGGGTATGGGTCCTTCTCTTTTTCTTTGTTGATTCTACTCAAACCAAATTTTCATTTAATTCAATCTTTTATTTAACTTTTAACTTTAACTTAATAAAAATTACAATCAATCAAATTCAAAAAATTATTAATCAAAAATCAGAAATCAATCCCCGTTTCCATCGCATTTCACCGCTTATATACATAAAAAAAATAATAGTCACTGGTCTATGTCGTCACACTATACAGTAAGATATTTTAATTTACACAATAGACACAGTGATACCATAACAATATATATAAAAAAGGATGTTTGTATGTATGAAATCGATAGACTCAGAAACTATTTGACCGATCATTATTAAAATTGGTATGTACATGAATTTTTCCACGGGGAAGCTTTATATGCTATGCCCATTGATGTAACTCGCTACCAGGCGGCGCTGTAAAGTATCGAATTCCGCCCTGTTCAACCGATTGTCATGAAAATCAGTATGATGATGTATTTTTAATGGGTAAGATGAGTATGATATTCGTATTAATGGAAGTTACTACCAAATGGCGCCTCCATTAAACGAGCAACCACTACTTATTTGATTACTTTATATCACGCCACCGTAAGGTGGCGCAGTTAATATCACTTATATTTAAAAAGAAATTCTTACTAAATTAAGTATTGTCTAATATATTTTATCGATAAACTACTAAATATAACGAAACAAAAAAATAGTATAAACCTGATAACTAACGAGAAAATATGATGAAAACGATAAATCAAAATAAATTGAAAAAACGAAAAATTGAAGAATGACATAAATAATTTGCGGTACGAAGTCCGCCGGTTCAGCTAGTTTTATATATAATTCCCTCGTTAAACGAAAACTGCTAAAGCTATTAAAAAAATTATTTCATTTTGAGATTTGGTTGAAAATTTGTTTTCTTTTGATAGGTGACAACTTTTTTTCCGTTAAAGAATAAAAAAGTTACAAAATGTTTGTATCAAAACAATAAGACGGCATTTGTAGCTCAAGGATATGTCCAATATACACATGTGACTCTTTGGTCTCACCAACGCTCCGTCATGCTTTTCTCACCTGGCCTACCAGTTTTTTCGAGGGATGAAATGGAGAGAGTTTTTGATCTAAAGGCGATTCCAAAATTATCGCGACAGCTCAGGTTTTCCCACCTATCTTTACCGTCGACTCGAACACTACCGATTACCCAGTTCGAGAGGTTTTGTAAAGATGGCTCTAGCCAGGGGCGCAGCCAGGAATTAAGTCTGGGGGGGGGTTTTATGGGCCACTAATACCGGGGAGGTATTATTATTAATACTAGTTTAATAAATTTGACTCAATAAAATATTTTTTCTAAAAAAATGCTGTGCTCTGGGGGGGGGGGGGTTTAACCCCCAAAACCCCCCCTCGCTGCGCCACTGGCTCTAGCGAATGCTTTCTACTCCGTCTTTCGATAAAAATAGATTCCAGTGGCGTAACAATTTTATTTTTTTTGGTGAATTTGATTTTATTTGGATTTGTAAATTCTGTAAAAAATACGCAAATTAAACAATTTAAATGTTTATTTTTTCTTTCTAGTTAAAAGTTTTATATACATTTTTAATTAAGTTCATCAATTAAGTTTTGCTCAATTTAGCTCATAACAATTCTTACTTTTAAATTGTTATTACCCAGCGAAGACCACGGGGAGGTATGAGCATTCTTCGCCAACGGGATGGAGGGGTGAGGTATAAATTTTAGCGAGGTTACGAGTGTTAGTATATAAAAATAAATAATAATAAATATGTATATAAAAAATATCACAGATCAATATCACAGATAATATCACAAAATTGAAACAAAGTCAATAATTGTAAAATAAAAACTTAAAAATGAATTCTTCAAAAAAAATAAAAAAAAAATTCTGATAAAAAAAAAGAAATTCTAAAAAAAAAAATTCTGAAAAACTAAAAAAAAAATTCTAATTCAAACTAAAAATAAAATCTTCAAAAAAAACTAAAAATAAATTCAGTTGTCACTTTCGTCAATTTGGTCGCCAAATGTAAGATCATTATCTGAACATTCTGAGCTCCATTCTTCGGAACTGCCCGTATTGACATTGAAAACTAAATCTTGGGCAGTGTCTAATAGATGCTCTTTTTTCAATAAATCTAATTCGTACTTATGTACATTTTCGCAAACTCTTTTCCACTCCTCAGTGGTAATGCTGGACAACTTCTGTCTTGCAAGATTTTCGACGTCACCACATCTAAATGTTATATGACTTCCAACCCAATTTTTGACCGCGGCCCAATTTTTTTCTATAGGGTTTAATTCTGGGTGATATGGTGGTAATCTTACAACAGAGTGTCCGTGTTTTCTCATTTCCTCATCTAGAACGTATTTTAGAAAGCGGAATTGTGCGATTTTATTACTTCATAGAGTTCGACTTTTGTCATGTCGACTGTATGAGGGATGCTCTTGTCCGTTAGCCAATTCAACATGACTTCCTTTCTAGATGAGGCGGTTGGAAGTCTTTCCATCATTGTATTGTGATAGCTAGTATTATCTATCACCAACACACTTTTTTCTGGAATGTTGGGAATGAGTTGTGTTCTCACCCAACACATGAAATTTTCCGTGTTCATGTCATCGTGATAATCTCCAGTCTTTTTTCCAGACTTAAATATTAACAGTCCATTTTCCACAAACCCCTTTTCTCCTCCTGCATGTACCATAATTAGCCTTTGTCCCTTGCTATAAGGCGCTTTTAATGTTTGGTCTGGTTTGGTCGTATCTATCCATGTTTTTGTAGAGGTATGCGAACTATGCAAATAAGTTTCATCGGAATATATATAATATTTCTACCGTCGCGGCGAAAATCTCTAATTTTTTTCAAAAACTTTACGCGTTTTAACCTTACATCGTGGCTTTCCATAAGTGCTTGTCGATTGTCTGGTGTTTTATCCCAGGTGAAACCTAATTTTTTTACAACCCTTCTAAAGGATTGTAATGACCCTTCAAAACCTACTTGGGCGTCCTTCACTCTTTGTAGAGCCTTCTTCATCGTTGGGCGTTGTTTTTCTATGATATAAAAGTTGTTAATAATGGATCGAATTCGATCTCCTTGCCCTTGACTAATAAATGTTTTAGAATTCGGACGACCCCTCTTTTTTTGAGAATTACTTAAATTTAAATCATTTGAAGTTTATGTCGAGGGACGGTCGTCAATGACGACTGATGTTGACATTTTTGTGACATCATCTACTTCTAAAGCACTTATTTTTTTATTTACTCAATGGATGACATCTTAGAAACACCCGTAGCTGCCATAATTCGTTGGCGAAAATTATTGATTGGAATTTGTAGCCCATTTTTGGCTTCGTTTTTCATAAATTTACTTACGGAGTTAATAATTTGGTAGGCATCCGCCGAATAATGCTTTCTTCCCATTTTTGCGATGAAAAAATAAAAATACACTCGGTACTTACTCTACAAAACGTAAAACACTCAAACCGGTGAAACGAGGCACAAATTCACGACGCCGCTGGGACTAACAAACAACGCACACGGAATCCGCTTAGCAATTGAGTAGTACTAGAATTCTCCGACTGCGCTCTGGAGGCGCTGCGGCGCGCGCCGATCGGAGATCGTCGGCGAATATCCCCACATTGCCGAATTTTACTGGAGGTGTCGCGATAATTTTGGAATCGTCTATACCTGGACGACATCATAATCTTCTCAAGTACCTTGGAAAAAGTTTTAAGATGCTGAGAAAAGCGAACCTAACAGTGAAACCGCTGGAGAAGAATTCAACATACTTGGTTATACTGTGAGTAGTAAAGATGTAGCTGATGCGGATGAGAAAATAGAGGCAATACGCAATTTCCCAACTCTTCGCTCTATAAAAAGAGATACAAAGCTTTGTGGGGTTATGTAACTACTACCGGAAATTTATTAAAGATTTCTCTATAATATCGAGACCAACGCACAGAACAACCACTAAAAAAAAAGGTTCATATGGGGAGAGGAACAGCACAAAGCTTTCAAAACTCTGAAGGAGAAACTAACTACTGTTCCAGTTCCATAACGCACATAATGAGTGCGAATTTAAAGTAGATACTAGTATCGTAAGCATCGGGGCTATAATATTCCAGCTTGGAGCACCAGGTCAAGTATGTTAGTAGAATCTTGGCAAAAGCAGGGCAGAACTACGGGATTACCGAACTAGAAGGTCTGACAGCAATATGGGCATTGGTACATCTTAGGCACATGATCTATGGGAAAAGGGTATAACTATCATAACAGATGACTATGCTTTATGTTGGTTACGCTCGATAAAGTACCCGGTAGGAAGACTGGCATGGTGGAGTCTGAAACTTTCAGTGTTGACTACGTGATAAAACAAAAGTGGCAAATTCAACACAGATGTAGATTATCTATCCAAAAACCCGTTAATGCAACCCACAATCAGAGATGTAAAAGACGCGGTGGAAATATTAAACCTCTTATTGCAGATTAAAAAATTAAGCAAAGAACAGGAGAAAGATACGAGCCTAACAAAGATCAAAGAGGCAGTGCTGAATCCTGAGACTGTCTCGATTGGTGTAGCAAAAAAGGTAGAAATTTTAAAATAGACGACGATATTTTGTACAAGGTAAACACAAACCTCTATAAGGATCAGGATCTGTTGGTAATTCCTAAACATCTGGTAGGAGAAATACTGTTTGATCACCATGTATACTTAGGTATTTTTAAACTCTAGATTACTGGCCTACCCTACAAAAACATGTAGACAGGTATCTAAAAAAGTGCCCAAACTGCTAAGCACAAAAAGGTTAAGATAGTCAAAAAACCGTTGGATACCTACACTCTATACTATTGGGGAAACCATTCGATAGAGTGGGGATCAATATATTAGGCCTATTCCGGCGCAGTCGTAACTTGTAACGGTAAGACAGTGATAGTTACGCAACCAGATGGGTAGAGACAGCTGTGCTAGTGGATGCTAAATCAGGTAAAGAAGCGAAGTTCCTAATGGATTCGATCATATGTCGGTTATGGAAGTCTCCGTTATCATTGGAGTCATTAGGTGTCAAATTTTAGATCAGGAATGATAACAGAAATAGCCAAACTTATGGGTACTATAAGCCAGTTTACAAAAGCCTACCATCTTCCAACGAATGAATTAACACAGCGGTTCAATAAAACTGTAGCAAATATGTGATTCATGAATACCAATACAAAACGTATAGACTGGGACGAGTATCTTATCACGGTAACATTCGTCTAAAACACTACAAGACAAAACACAACAAAGTTCTCTTTGTTAACAAGTATCAGTCGGTCTATACCGGGGATGTCTCTTTATTAGTGGCTGGTGAGACATAAACTGCACTGTACTGATGAGCTCTAATAGAGCCAAATACAGTGTCTGCGGTTTGGTTTTGCCCTTGTTTCAGAAAAATTCACTTAAAGCCATTTTCCATAAGGATTGTATGGGATCCTTTACGTTGCTAAAATCTTGTTTGCAAGTTTTTTTTTAAATAATCTGAAATCTATACCTTAAAAAATTTACTTTTACTAGCATTTGATTAGAAATCTTTGTTCTAAAGATGAAAGTTTATAAAGTAAGTCTTATAAAATAAGGGCATATGAATATTAATGGAACGATGTGTATCAATTACATCAACTGTAAGTATAGAATTTCAAATACGAGTAAATGAACGGCCTGAAACCTTAGAAGGAATGCTGCTATATCCTTTTTATTTGTCTTTAAACAATAAGTGTATATCTGTAAAACAAACCGATAATATATTTTTTAAAAAATATATGTTTTTAAGTATTTTACATTATTTTAAACTTTAATAATATGGATACAGACGGAAGTTCAAATGTTATGTGTTTATCAGTACAAAAACTTAGTTATGGACTTGGACATATTTTCAATGATTTATGTGCTGCTATGTGGTTTAGTTATACTTTATTTTATTTGCAAGTTGTAATAAATATGGGACCTTCCAACGCAGGGATTTTAATTATGATAGGTAAAAATTTATTTTATAAAATAGATAGGTACTTCATTAACGATTTAAGCAAGATTCGAATTACTAACTAAATATTTTTCAATGCGTATTCCAAATTTATAATTAGGTTTTGTAAAAACTAACCATACCCAAGCTTTTTTACATTTTCTTTCATATCTCAAAACCCACTTAATCCATTCTAAAAATTCAAAATGCAGGAAAAAAAACTGTTTTTGTGCTACAATTTGGTTAAAAAATCGTTTAAATTGGTGTAGTAGTAAACTAATTATTTTTTGACATGTCTCTTATGGGCTTTTTGAAATTTAAAAAGTATACAAACGAGAATGTATTAAAAAACGTTAACTTGAATTTGAAAAAATGTCGCATTTGGCAGAACTTAAATCCGGAAGCTTTACCTTAAAACGGTAATGCTCTTACTTCTAATCTACAGATGCCTTAGTCATTAGTAAGCCTTTTGGTCGATAAATTTAACTCATTTTAGTTAAAATATAAAACAGGACACAAAAAAGGTAAAGTCTGTGAGTTCGAGTCCTTCCAAATCCTACATTTTTTTCAATTTCTATTTAATGTTATCACTATCACTACATAGTATAAAACAAAGTCGCTTTTTCTGTCCCTATTTCCCTTTGTATGATTAAATCTTTAAAACTACGCAACGGATTTTGATGCGGTTTTTTTTTAATAGATAGAGTGATTCAAGAGGAAGGTTTATATGTATAATAACATCCATTAACTAGTGGAGAAATACTGTTATTTTTGAGGTTTCTAATGTGATGTCGTTAATTATCAATTTTTTTCCGCTTACATTGCAAACGCAGGCTGAACTCTACGAGATTTATCAAAATAATGTACTAATTATTTGTACACATTGAAAAGGTCTACAGAAAACTCCGCGATGGTATATGTCTATCTCTTATGGATATCCCACAATAACATTTTTTTGTCATTTACTTTTTACGACAAATAATGGCTAATTTTCGAAGCGATTTTAACCAATACAGCGTTAATCCTGATCCAATTAAATAGCTTAAATACATTGTTGATTTAATATAGATCTATATGGTCCTTCACAGCACAAGATTTAAATGAATATTTTCGAAGATATTGCAGATTTAAAATTGCGCTTGCGGTGGTACTGGCCGGCCGGAGCGGCGGCAGCGTGCCTAAATATAGCGCGTCGGAGGCCGCGATTTTCCATATTGCACTTTGAATTTTGCAGCGATCGGACGCGTTTATTACGAAATTAATCGTTATGACGGTACCCTAAGGTGGCGCAGTTGAGATGTTATAAATTTACACCTTTAATTCCTACATAACTAAGTACTATGACGCCACCGTAAGGTGGCGCAGTTGATATCTCATATATTTAAAAGAGCAAAACTTACTTACCTAAGAACTATGACGCCACCGTTAGGTGGCGCAGTTAATATATAATATACCTAACCAATAAATTACAAAGTACTATAAATAATCGTAAAAACTGGTAACTAACGGGAAAATAGGTATGATAAAAAATACAAAAAATTAATCGTAAAAATTAAAAAAAAAAATGTAAAAAACATTAGGGTTAGGCGGTGCGAAGTTCACTGGGTCCGCTAGTTTAATATATTCTTGTTTGTATACTTTCTAAATTTCAAAACTCTCATGGTGTAGGTAGTAGTTTTCGAAAAATATGCCTAGTTACAAAAATCTTAATAATTGCAAAACTAGTAAGCTGATTTTAATAATTTAACTTTTAGAAGATAGGGGACGCTTTTCCATTCTCCAAACAGGTTAATTAAAATCAGTTTATAAATAAAGAAGTTATACTAATTTTTTATATTTTTCTAAGTATCTTAGAAACTGATAAAGATATGGCAACGTGTTTTTTTATTCCATTTCATAAAAAACACCAGAGCTTTTTTAAATCTATAGGTACATATATGATAAAACTGTAAGTGATCGCTGTATGTCTCTTTTCCTATTCTGCTTTTTATTTAATTTTAGACAATTTTTCACGGTTTTTTAATAATTCTTTTACTATTTCATTGTTTTCGGGATATTCAACAATATTTTACGATTTTACACATTTTTCAGTATTTTCAAACATTTATCACGATTGTAAACAATTCCTTTGATTTTTTTAATATTCTTTACGAATTTTAACAGTTTTTCAAGTCAACAACTTTTTGAAAATCATATTTTAACACTTATTATTCTACGTGGACCAAGACAAATCCAAATAATCTTTCTCATTATATTGTTTTGAAATCACAATATAACGCCATCTACCAAGTTTGTAACCTCTTTTTTCCTAGTGATGTTAAATGCTCGTTTTATAGAGGTTAACCAATGCGAACGGCACTCAGGGGGTAGGAGGAGAGCGAGCGTGGATTCGAACGAGCTAGATGATACAGTATTGGAAAGATATAAAGGGATATAATTGCTAGAAAAATAAAAGATAAAAGAATTTAAAAGGGACTAAACAGAAAATGAGAGAAATGATGGAAAAGGGAAAGGAAAATGGGCGCCACTTATTTTTTTTATCATAAGGATGGGAAAATATAAGAAACCCAGATGGAAAAAATATTAAATATATATGTTGGATAAAATGATTTATCAGATGTTGTAGATAAAGTTAAAATAAGAAAGATATAAGAGATATAAGATAAGATAGGGTAAAATTAGGTAACCCGGCCGATGTTCTTGCTAAATTTTAAATTACACACTCTTATTTAAGATACTAAAAAAAATTATACTTACACTTTTCTTTTACTCATCCTTATGGTTGTCAATCTAATCGGTAAGATAAAGATAGATTCAAAAAAGCACAATCTATTGCTTTAATAAAATAATATATGCTTAAGAAACAAAATCTATTACTTTGGTAAAGTATAGATTAGAGAAACTGAAGGTATTGATCAGAGTAGCAGGCTCTAGCTAAGAAAAGAAAATCTATTTAAACACTAAACAGACTTTATTATCTGGTTTGATAATAAATAAGAGATACAATAAACAAAATAAAATAAAGAAAATATCAGTGTTATAAACAGTAAATCATATATCGGTATCATAAACAGTAAATCATACCTATTATTAAACACATTTGTGTTTAAATTCAAAAACATAACTATTACTACCATAAAACAACAGCTAAGTAAATTCTATTGTTATTTTTGGCGTACTGAAAACTAAAAGTGAAAGAGAAAAATTTAGATAAAAAATTAAAAAATATCACTTTTGGTTTTGCATTTAACTCGAGATAAAACGTACTCATATAGACAAGTGTAGATAGATCTCAATTAAATAGGGCGAGATAATAATTAACAGATAAAAAAAATATATGTAAAACAGTTTACAGATAGCAGGTACAAAAAATATGAGTAAAAAATTTCAGATAAGCAAAAACACAAAAAACACATCCCGAATTTTTTTATTACGGCACTGCACACTTAATTACAGGTGAATACAATTAAGGTAAGACATTCCATAGAAATAAATGGTACGTTATTGCTCGATACAGGTATAAAAAATATTGTTAAAAACTTACATTGTCTTCCAAATGTTTCTGAGATATATTTCTAGTATATGGCTTCTTTCTCTCGGTAATTGGTCTTAACGGTACGATATAATCTAAACCCATTCTTGTTTAGATTTATAGATAATTAGAGAAAACCATAAACTCACTTTTCGAAGCGTGGGTTTCGAAAACGATAAACGTAACAATGGCGGACGTGTCGTTGTTACATAGAAAACCCAGGAAGCATAAAGGAAGCGCTGTCTGGAATCCTTTATGTGAATCCTCGGTACGATAACGGTAAAAGATAACAGAAACACTTAATAGCAAGTAATTTTTAAATATCTTAAGAAAATTTGCCGGGAACTGAAACTAGCGGCTGTACGTATGATCTTGATCGTACCAAAGCCCAAGCTAGAATGCCTCGAAAAATCCGTTAGGAAGCTTATCTCGCGTATGCACCTAGGTCATATGATGGGAGCGTGAAATTTGATTGGACGATTATGTCATAAGATCTACTTGTTGGTGCGGATGTTTCTCCACAGCGGTACAACTGAAAAATTTAACCCTGCATAGCAACAAAAAACGTTAGGATTGTAATAGCATCTAATAAGTCGAGAATACAGGGCGGTAATAAGTAAGAAAGAATTATAAAAAAATAAATTTTATTCTTAGAGTTTTTTAAACTGGCTACAAGTTTCTGCCTAGACTAGATGTTAAACGATGCCTTAGATTGCTTTTTGATAAAATAACTTATACCGCCCTTATTAGGATTTTCTAAAAAATAATATAATTTTTAGGTCAATTGGTCGATTCAATTGCAACTCCTATAGTTGGTTACTTTGTTGATTATTTTCAACATAGAAGACTATGGCATTTAGCAGGTAATTATATTTTGTATATTTCTAAAAATACTAATTTCGATAAGATACTATAAAATTTTCCAAATCCATATTATTAATTAGGTATATTATTCTACTATAAATATCGAAACTATTCGTTTCAGGTACAGCAGCAGTAACTGTAGGATTTTATTTCCTATTTTCAATGAAACCAGATTCTTTTTCTACAACTGTAATTGTCTATTATATATTTATAATATCATTATTTCAAATTGGATGGGCAACAGTTCAAATATCTCATCTATCTATAATACCCGAAATTTCACGAAATCATCAGCACAGTTCAGATTTAACAGCTATAAGGTAAATATATTAAACTTATATACAGGATGTTTCAAAACTTATTACACTTTAAATCGATTATTAAGATTTATTATTGTGAATTTTAAAATAAGTAAAAACGTCTTTCAGTTCAAGAAAAATAAAAATGTCTTTAATCTTGTAACAAGTAAAAAAAAACGGGTGTGGCAGTCAGTGGGACTGCCGGCAGAAGTTATACTTCTATGCACGCACACGGATTCATAAATTTGTATGCGAATGATTTAGCAAAGTCATTATATGATATTCGTGTTCAGCGACCTCAAAAACCTCCTAGTACCGAGTGCACACTCATTTTGTATCGAATTTGCATAAAATTCCTGGAGACGAGGTCCGTCTTAAGCACCAGGTGTTTTGGACACCATCGCCATTATCATATTCGTATTCAGCGACCCAAAAAACCACCGAGTTCCAAGTGTGCACTGATTTTGTACAGAATTAACATAAAACCCCAGGAGAAGAGGTAAATACCCTAGGCACCAAGTGCCGCGGAGACTTTCGACATCATGATATTCGTGTTCAGCGACCCCAAAAACTCCAAGTACATAAATTGAACCCATTTGGAATACTTACCGAGATTTTTCTATCTATTCTCTGTTCGGAACGCACTTTTCGACTATTCTTAAAAACTAGGTTTGTAGCCAACAACCTCAAAAGCATAGTGCAGGATATAATACAACCAAGTGAGTATGGACTACAATACCATACTCATTACTGAATATTACTATTAATATAAAATACTAAACTTTATATGTTTACTTTCGTGACAGAATTATAAAATAATCTGTCAAACACAATGTAATACGTCACTATGATATTCAAAACATTAGCTCAGACTGTTTTTTGTATATATATCTCTTTTCAATGTAATGAATGTTTAAACCGTATTCAAAGAGGACTTATAGTTATGACTAATAACATGTAGTAAATATTTCATCCTTGTTTGTACCGACCAATATACCATATATGTGCTTCTGTCTCTCTCTCTTACTCACACCATTTAACTCTACACAAATCTGTTCCGCCGAGTGCACGAATAGAAGTATAACTTCAAAAGATATATCCTAATTTATGGTTTTTATTGAATATTTTCGTAGATTTGTATCAATTTTATTATAGTATAACAATTTTTTTGAAGGTATATAGCATCAGTCTGTTGCAATATTTGCGTATATTTAGTAACACTTATTGTTTTAAAAAGTGATGGAATAACTGAGGAAATAGGTTCTACTGATTTTTACAAATTTAAGGTACCAATAGGTATATAATTGGAATATATGTATTATTTTTAATGAATTCCATGTTTCAGGAAATAGCACTTATAATAGTCTTCATAGGATTACTTTCAACTATGTTTTTTTACTGTGGTTTACTAGCTAAATATGATGTTGAAGAAAATGAACCTTTAATAAGAAGTAACGGAATTGAAACAGAAATAAAAAATCTAAATAACAAACATTTCTTAAAATCCGCAGTCACTTATATAGTATCTGTTATGTGAGTAAAGGCAAAAATAATAGACTACTGTCACGTCACGTGAGCTCAAGTGACTTCACGTAGACTCACGACACGGCCAAAAAAAGAGCAATGTTGTTTTCCATGGTTTGTTATGAACGAGAACCACAATAAAGTCACTTCATATATATATCGTATCACGTCACAGGCCTCACGTGTGATTTCACGTTGTATTTCATCATTTCGTTGCTACAGAGAACATCAGTGTTTTGCGCTCGTGTTGTTTTACATTGTTTTACATAGTAAAAGTTGTAAAAGTATTGTGTCATTTGGTATCGTTTGATTAGTTTTTTTCTGTGCGTGATTTTATTGGCATTAATAAATTTCTAAAGTGAAGGATTAAATAAGTTATCTTGAATTGTTTTTATTAAACAATTCTATTTTGTATTGGTTTTTATCATATTTATAAACTTGTTTACTTGTAAGTCATAGTCGTACCAATTTTATTTCTAGATTCTTATTTTATTAGGTACTAAGAAAGTACAATGCCGTTTTCATGCAAAATTTGTGCTAAATTTATTTCTTGGAAAGACAAGTTAACATGTTCTAAATGCAAAGTGCATTATCATGCTATTTGTTTGAATGTGTTACTGGATCAATTAGTGGTCATTCACGAAAAAAAGGATGATTGGTTGTGTCCGGCATGTGATTCTATTAGTTCATTGAGTCAAAATAATCCCATGGAACATCCTTCTACCGCCATCAATTCGGTCTTCTCGATGTCGGAACCACCGACTATGGAATCCATTGATGAAAAACTTAATCTGTTACTGAGAACATTATCAGGTATTTCTTCTGATATTGCTAAGATAAAGGAGACTCAGAATAATCTTATCAGCGAAGTAACAAAATGTAGTAAAGCAATTGAGCATCACTCATCCGTTATTGCTGAACACACATCTTCAATTTTAAAATGTGAAGCTGACATTGCAGGCATTCAACATCAACTCTCAACAATGAATGATCAGTCTGAACTAACTGTATCAGCAGTTGTTGATGAAATTTGCGAAAGGGAGGTAAGAAAAAGAAATTTATTATTATTTGGTATACCTGACACCAATGACAGGAATGAAGATAGAGCTGCCGTCGATGCTTTGCTTGCTAAGTTTTCAACCGAATTTGAAGTAACCACCTTCTTCCGATTGGGTAAATTTATTACTAATAAAGATCGTCCAATCAAAATTGTTTTCAAGTCTGAAGATCATGTCCGCTTTATATTTAGAAATCTATCTGTTTTAAAGGGTTCTAATATAAATATCCGAAATGATTACACTGCAAGTCAATTAAAAGAGTATCAAAATTTAAAAAGGTCTCTCATATCTCGTCAAAAAAACGGTGAAAGTGATTTAAAAATAACCTATCGTAATGGACAACCCAAGATTACTAAAAAACCAAAAAACTAATAAATTCTTTATTGACGGTATATTACCAGAATGTAAGAGGTCTAAGGACAAAACTTAATGATCTTGTTATTGCTGCCACTCTTTTTGATGATTTTGATGTTTTAATATTTACTGAATCTGGCCTATGTGAGGACATTTCCAGCTTAGAATTAGGTCTAGATAATTTTAATATTTACAGAAAGGATAGATCTTCTTTAACAAGCTCTTCGGGAAGATTGGGAGGTGTATTAATCGCGGTAAAAAAACAATTTAATAGTGAGTTATTGGTTACAGATGATCACTTGGAGGAAGTGTTTGTTCGGGTGTGGAATAATCGTAATAGTGTGGTTCTTGGGTCAGTGTACATTGTTCCTAGATCACCTTCGGGGTGCTATGTGAAATTTATTGAGTCGGTTGAATCTTTACATAATAAATACATATCTTCGCAGTTTTATATTTTTGGTGATTTTAACCTTCCTAAATCTAAGTGGTTTAACGAGGAATTAAGTTGCTTCTCTGTGTCATCTGATGAGGCGACCTTAGACGAACGTCGATGTTCGACGGTTCTAAATGATTATTGTGCTTCAAATAATCTATTTCAATGTAACTTTAATTTAAATCACAACGAAGTGCTTTTAGATCTTCTTTTTTCAACACAATTGATTTCGTGCCTTCGAACTGATGCTTTACTTCCACTAGATCAACACCATCCAGCCATCACAACTACAATAAATCTTGTTCCGAGCACAAGGTTGTCATCAGTTTTGAGTGAATCTAGTTTTTATTATGATTTTAAAAACACTAATTTTAATGAACTTGGTGTGTTTTTGGAGTACCAAAATTGGGATATTTTTAACGACAGTTGTTCTGTTGAGGAAATGATTAATAGTTTATATTCCATTCTTTATGAGGGCATAGTCAAATATGTACCACTTAAAAAGAGTAAAACTTACAATTCTAATTTTCCATCTTGGTACTCAAAGAACTTAAAACAGGCTGTTTTTGATAAAAAGATTGCACACAAAGCTTATAAACAATCAAATTCCTGGACTGATTACCTAATATTTAAAAATTTGCGTAGTCTTTGTAAATCAATAGCAGCTGTTGATTATCAAAATTATATTAATGATGTTCAGAATAATATAAGCGTAAATCCAAATTTTTTCTGGAAATATGTAAATAGTAAACGAAATACTGTTGGTTATCCGTCCGCTATGCATTTAAGCGATAAACATTTTAACTCTTCCATAGAAATTGTTAATGGATTCTCCAGTTATTTTAGTTCAGTTTATAAAGTTAATAATCTACCCTTTCATAATTTTACGCAACTTGATCCTATAACTTATTCTGAACCTTCTATTAATATTAGTGATATCTTTGAAAAATTGTGCAGTCTAAAAATTAATTATTCTCCTGGTCCTGATGGCATACCAGCTGTATTATTAAAACACTTTCCTTTCTTATTATCCAGACCTCTGTTTTACATTTTTAAACATTCTCTTCGTACGGGCTTTTTTCCAGATATGTGGAAAATAAGTTTTATTACTCCTGTTTTCAAATCCGGCCAAAAGAATAATATAGGTAATTACCGTCCAATTTCAATTTTATCATGTATTCCAAAAGTTTTTGAATCGCTTGTTGCTGAAGATATGTCCAGTAAAATAAGGGATCGTATTATTCCAGAACAACATGGATTTTTTAAGGGTCGATCAGTTGAAACTAACTTATTGTCCTTTTCACATTTTTTATTGGATGCTTTAGAAAGTAAATCACAAGTTGACTGCATTTATACAGATTTCTCTAAAGCATTCGACACAGTTAACCACAGTATTCTCTTAGACAAGTTGCAATCCTTCGGTTTGCCTGTTTCACTACTATCTTGGCTAAACAATTATTTAATTGGTCGTAGGCAAATTGTTAAGCTTAAAAGTACTTATTCTGATGAAATTAATGTCTCTTCTGGTGTGCCTCAAGGTTCTCATCTGGGACCACTATTGTTTATCATATTCATTAATGATATTAAGCAAATCTTAGGTGATGTAAAATTTTTAATGTTTGCAGACGACCTAAAAATTTTTAAAAGAATCACTTGCATTAATGATTGTATGGCGTTACAACAAGCCCTAAATAATTTTCAGATATGGTGCGAGCAGAATGATTTATCGCTTAACGTTTCTAAATGCCATTGTGTAACATTTTCACGTTTGAAAACTATTATTAATTACTCTTACGTCATTAATTCAGAAATTTTAACAATAAAAGACACCATTCGTGATTTAGGAGTTCTTTTTGATTCTAAGGTAACTTTTGTACCTCATGTGGAGCGTATAATTTTTAAAGCTAATCAAATGCTTGGTTTTGTAAAAAGAACTACTAATGTTTTTTTGGATATTAATTGTATAATTACTCTTTATAACGCATTTATTAGATCAACTCTTGAGTATTGTACTACTGTGTGGTGCCCCTATTACTCCGTTCATAATGACAGAATAGAGAGTATCCAACACAAATTTTTAAAATATCTTGCTTATAAATCTAATTTAATAAATGTTAATAATATTTCCTATGGGACGCTTGAAAGTATGTTTCATCTTACCAATTTAAAAACCCGGCGGGTCCATTTTGATCTTAAGTTTATTTATAAATTGTTTAATGATAAAATTGATTGTCAGGATATTCTTCAGTTTTTTACATCAAATTTTTACAACTCAAAGTACTCTATGCGTAGAAATTATATCTTTTATGTACCAATTAGTCGTACAAATTATTTTTACTATTCACCTTTACAGCGTATCATGATGCATTCAGATAAATATTTGTGTAATATAAATAAATTGTACGTTCCTTACTCTTTATTTGTTAATAAACTACCTAGTAGTTTATAGTAAATTGTTGGTCCAATTAAATATTGTATTAAATTGTGCTTTTCTGTTGCTTAGTTGATATTTGTTATTCTTTTACAATGTAAATCTAACTTAATTGTTATTGTTATATTGTTGTTTTCTTTATTGTATTTTTTTTTTTGTAAAATTGGCAATTGCCGTTAATAAAGATTTGATTTGATTTGATTTGATTTGATTAATTTTCTGCGCTTACACACATTTTATCTCTATGTGCTCAAAGATTTTAGTAGATTCCATTAGATTAAGGAAAATGGACAAAGTTTTAATAGAAACATTTCAGGAACATTCAAGTGATATATAATCAAAAATCAAGTAAATATCGCGATCCAACTTCATATAACAGTGACATATTTATATTAAAAATAGTTCTTATAATTGTCTGCAATTTCTTTTTCGTTAGACGTGATAGTAGTGTTTTTCAGAATGTGATATTACCATAAAAAGATGATAATGGGATGGCATATGAGCGTACGTGACGTGATAGTAGTCTGTTTCCACCTTAATACGCGTCTTTTATATATACGTATTGATATGGATTTACTTCAGGGGCGCACTCTGTCGGTGATTCTACGAGAGTGTGAATCGTCCTTAAGCAAATCAGTTGCTAGGATTGAGTGTTTTTTTGTTGGTTGGTTTAATGTAAAACAGATTTTGAATTAACAAAATAAATAGAAGAAATATTACATAAAACTCAGACCTAAAAGACGAAGCAGTAGAGGAACCATCCACTCCTCAGAGATTTCTTTGATCAGAAGGTGTCCCTAAGAAAGTTCCATAACAGTATATTATTAGGAATTTTTTTATTTAATTTATTTTCAGGTATATGTGTGCAAGATTATTTACAACTTTAACATTCATTTATATACCTCTTTATTTAGATGAAAGAGGAATATTATATAATATTGATAAAAGAATATTAAGACAAGCTATAGCCAGCATTCCTCTAACATGTTATATAGCATCGTTTCTTACGTCAATTTTTGTGAAAAACCTAATTGGTGTTTTAAAAGATAAGGTAGTTTTTATATACGAGGTCTGTTATAAAGTAAACAGTACTTTTAATAAATATCCGATACTGAATTAATGAATGATCGAGGAAGAGTGTGATGTTGGTGGGAGTATTGGATGTAAGGACCCTATTGTAGGACATACGTTCTTTTCAGTGAGTGGATGGGAAAGTTTGGATGATGTTACTATCCGTTGCCGGCCCCGCACTCACAAACTCCGCCATTTGTAGTTGATGTTGTTTCTTCTGTAGCTCCTATGATTTATTCTGGTTCCAAAGTTCGCCGAACATGCCGTCATTCTTCTTTTTGGTGTCAGTGTAGGTGTGTTTGGAAGTGTGACTCACTTGGTGCATTGTGGGGTTGGGAGATTGCCACTGTAGCGTATTTCCTCCGCCGTGAGGCCTCCCATTTGTCGAGGACGAAGAGAACCACAGAAACCTTCGCCAAGGGCTCATTTTTTTGTGTATCCAGTCCTCTATCAGACATCTACCTGTAAGAGAGTGGGGATTCGTCGGAGGAGGGCATCTAGGTCTTCAGGAAGGTCCTGTCTACCGTTAAAGAACATTTCGAAAGACCTGTAATTCTCATTGGAAAAATTTGTGAACCATGCAAATCGCTGTTATGTTATTTTTTTTCTTTGTCCTGTTTACTTTGTGACAAACCTCGTATAATTAAATAGTTATGTAATGACATTATACCGTAAAATCTTTAATTTTATAAAATTCTTTTTCAAAACGCAGATTTTTCTAGGTAATATATTTACTTGGATCTTTAATAGGAATTGCAGTTTCAATATGGATAGGAATAGGACTATCAGCTAATTCTGATATGGAACTATATATTATTGCTGTTCTTTTAGGTAATTATTGAATTGAGGTCAATTTTATAATGATAACCACGAATTTGCGCTGTGATTCCTACATTCATCATTGTCCAAAGTAGATCTTTTAATGATTCAAAAATTGTAGAGATGTTTGCTCTGGAAAGATTAACAAAGAGTAAGTCTTTGAAATTCTATGATTATGCAGGAAGTCTTGAGATTCCAAGGGTCGGAGCAACACCATCCATTAAAAGGGAAAAAGGAGACAGTTATATGATAGGGTTAAGGCGGATCAAATAATGAGCATGCATCAGGACAGTATAGTCCCCAGGTATAACTTTGCGAAGAAACTTTCGAGTAGAAATACTGGAAAGGGACTCATGGAACAATACCCCCCAATCCAAGGGGAGTCAATCTGGTATACTGATTGGCACAGGGTCAGGTATATATAGTAGAGGACCCAGGATAAAAGTCCAATTAAGTCTAGGTGCGTATGCCACAGTGTTTCAGGCTGAAGTAATGGCCATACTACACTGTGCAACGGAGATCGTAAGTCAGGGTATAACGGGTAAAACCGTAGTCATATATACTCGGACAGCCAAGCAGCTCTAAAGGCCATATCTCGGCACAAATAAGCTCACAGCTGGTGTGGGACTGCGTCAGGGCCCTGACACATGCCTCAAGTCAGAATTCTCTTACACTGGCATTGATACCAGGACACTCAGGGTTTCGAGGCAATGAGAAGGCTAATGAATTGGCCCGTGCGGGAGCTAATTCCCCGGAACCATTCGGCGGAGTTGCTGACACATTCAGAAATGGAGGCTAGAGAAGGCCCAGGAGTGGTGGGAAAAATCACCGGGCAAGCGACAAGCCAAAGTTTTTATAAAGGGACACTCAGCGAAGTTTACTGCAAAACTGCTATCACAAAGGCGAAACGATGTCAGAATAATTGTCAGTCTCTTGACAGGACATTGTAGGCTCAGGAAACACATGATTCAGCTGAACTTAGCAGATGAAGACATCTGTCGCTACTGCCAAGAGGAGGAGGAAACCGCATTTCATGTCCTATACCAATGTGAAGGCCTTGCAAGGACGCGGTATCTAGTACCGGGAGAGGAGAAACCGGCTGCTCCAAGTTATGCGGAGTGGTCACTGTCAAGGCTATTAAGTCTCATTAAGAAGGCAGAGCTGGACAAGATATTCTATTCTAGAGTTAATGGGTGTTCACAATAGATCTGCAAAGGTCGTAGTGATACAGGCTAACAGCCAACCCAAAAGATATCTAATGTAATCTAATCTAACCCCATCCATGAAGAGGCTTACTATATGATGTCTCCAAATTGAGATTTTGAACTCACACTAAATGTTAGACAGCAAGTAGTTTAAACAGCTTTTGCTGTCTGGGGGTGTGTGGCTCTCTCTGTTTTAACAATTTTAATTTATTCCTGTGTTTCAAAATAAGTCGCTTTATCAATTCTTTATTAAACATGTCCATGTGCAACAGCTCTCTCTCTCACGTAATCCAACTGGTTTTGAAAACAGATTGAACTGTTTTTTAAACAACTTTTAAAGAGCTTTTGAACAGTTTAAAAAGCTTTTAAACAGCTTTCTGTCTGGCCCGAGCGCAATACCTACTTGTGAATTAACACACAACGAAATCGCTAGTTTGAAATTATTAAGTATTTTTCAGGAATAACTGGTTCAACAACTACAGTTTCTAGTTTATGTTTCACAGCAACTTTTGTTAAAATCAATGGTTTTGGAAGTGGTAAAGTTTACAGTATGATAACATTTACCGACAAACTTATTTCTGGTACAGTTGTATTAATCGTTCAACATTTGTAAGTATTGTTTCAAATCAGTGTGCAATTTTTTTTTTACTTTTAATTTTAGGCAGTGTTCACCCAAAAACGAATGCCCGTACTTCTACAAAGATGTTTTAACGTTTATTTCTGCAACAGTGTCTATAGTAGCACTTGTAGCTTTATTTCTTCTACATATTCAGTCTAATAGAAATATGTGCGCAGTTTAAAATATGTATTTAATTAAAAATTTATTTAAAAAACACATGTTTGTAAGTTTAAAGTTTAATCTTAAATATACATTAAGTTTAATAAAATTATTCTTAAAGTGAGGTTTATATTTATATATATATAAAAAAATAGTATATTATTCAACGAGCGTATAATGGTAGCTATTATTCACGAAGATGAAGTTTACAACACGAGCCCACAGGCGAGTGTTGTAAATCATCTGAGTGAATAATAGCCATTATACACGAATAGAATACTATACTTTGTCCACGACACAATTGCTACAATCACAACTTTAAAATTCTAAATTTACGCTATAATTAATGTAATTGAAGTTTCAAATGTATATGACTTACACTAACTACGATCTAAATTTAAAGATTAAAGTGTGTGTGTGTAGCTAAAGCGGGATTTACATTACGAAACTAGTGGCTTGAAATTAGTTTGATAAAACTAATTTCACCAGTAATTTCACGTGTAAACGTTCAGTTTTACAATGCATGCATTACTTTTGTGACACTGGAGTAGTTTCGTGCTATGCGCATATTTTTAGTGAAACTGAAACAAATGTCATGCAACTAATTTATCATAATGAATGCGACGCGGAACTAGTGTCGCGACAGCGACTGTGCAGAGTTAAACGTGTAGTGCAGCTCTGATATTGACAGGGCCATTATCTACGCAATACTGATGATTTCATGACACTAAATTTTCAACGAAAGTAGTTTCATATGTGCTACAATTAGTTTCAAGAAACTAAATTTATTATGCATGACACATGAGTTATTCTCTTATAAAGTTTGGACATACGTTCTGTTGTGACGTCATGCAGTGAATAATGAACCATTATTCACTAGTGAATAATAGGTACTATTATTCTTTATGAAGCACTAGTATAATGAACGTTTTGTAGAACAGTCGTCGACAAAAGCTATATTCCCATGATTGTCTAGGAGCCACTGGAAATTAAGTATGCACTTCTATGTCCCCTCGGAAACTTGACGATTTTTTTTTGTTTTTTGATGAATAAATTCGATTTTTCGAGCTGAAAACACGTTATCTGGGGGAACAAAAATTGAAATAGAAGTAAAACTTGAAAATTCAATCGTTTCTAAAGAGAAAATTATTTTCCGAGATATTAAAAATCGAGTTCCAGAAATGCTTCGAAGATTGGAAGAAGCGTTTGCACAAGTGTAACATATCTGAAGGGAATTATTTTGAAGGGGCAAAATAGATATTTATGATTTATTCAAAAATTCTCGTTTTTTTCGATTATAAGGCCGTTCCATACTCTGGGGAGTTCTCTATTCTCTCCTTGCCACAAAAAAAGCCATTATCCGTAGAGCTAAAAACCTATACCATCTTTACCTAAGTCGCCTTGTCTACAAAATACGTCGCTCGGACTCTAGAAGGTACCAACATCACCACCCAGAGGACCCTACTTACCCAATGGAATAGAGGACTCTAAAGAATCTCAAGAATTCCGAAAATCAAAATCTCCCTTCCACTAAGACTGCTTCAAACCTTAGACTTATGCAATTCTATACCAACTACTTTCTATCATGTGGACAAACCAATTCTGTCTGGTCGTTATCCACGTGTGATCAAGATGGTGATGGCAAATAAATTATACCTCAATTTACTCTCATATTTTATTCTTATAAAATAAACATGAAAACATTGAATTAATAAGCATCATTAAATTAGAAATAGAAATTTTACACAAAAATATAAACTAAATATTAATTCTTAATTTGTTGCAACATATTTAGGTTTAGTCTCTTGATCTGTAACTGACCTAATATAAATAATATCCTCAGGCATAGGGTCGGGTAATGTGTCTTCTTCCAAAAAGTACGAACATGCAATAGCTAATACTGAACCATTATGACTGAAACTTAAAGATGTAACGGATGTATGATATTGGTGGAATTGACACAATCGCTTCTTATTGAAACCATCCCAGATATTTACAAATCCATCAGATCCACCGGTAGCAAATGTATTATGTATAGGATGGAAACTAATAGCATTAACAGGATAAATCTTTTCTAATCCATCCTGTTTAAGTCTGTGACACTTAAAAGCATATCTTTTCTTTTGAATTTCCGGGTTTGTATCAAGATAATCTACAGCTACTCTCCCTTCAATACTACTCAAAACATATCCTTGTTTATTAGGAAAACATCTTATAGCTCTAGTTTGATATTTTAAATTCGATTCACGTTTTTGAAGTGTGTATGCCATGTTTCTTAAGTCCCATACAAGAATCCTACGTAGTGCTGTTCCTACTACTAATTTTTCTCCACAAACACTCATAGTATAAACTCGTTCTCCTTGATTGTAACTTCCACTGCATCCGGAAGCTCGAGGGTCCCATAATTTAACATGTTGATCCCAACTTCCAGTAAGAATAGCATTCACATCGCTGGAAAATTCAACACATTTTATGGCATTATTATGTGTGCCAACTGTAGTCTCTTTAGGACAATTAAAATCAAATGATTTTAATGTATTATCTAATCCTCCACTGTATGAATGGACTGCGTCTGTAAACGAACAATCTAATACAGCTGCATCGTGAGAGTATTTGTGCCTCAGATTATTAATAGATACATCGTATAATCTTACATATCCATCCCAAGAACTAACTAAAAGAAATTGATTTGTATTTGGACCAAACTTTACAGCTGAAATTGCATCTTCTGGTGCCGATTTCAATTTATACTCTATTTGAGATTTCATTGCCACGATGATCTTTTTTCACTTCTGAAATAAAGACAATTATGTTAATTTATCACAATCAATATACAGCATAAAATATTACAATCTTAATTGGAATTTCAATTATTATTGTATTGAAGAGGGACCGCGGTACGCCGACGTAGAAGATATCCAAAAGGCGTCTTGGAATGTTTCACTCAGTCTTCTGTAAACTCGAACAAGCCCATCAAATCCACACAATCGAAAACGAAACTTCTGAGAATAAAACTCATTGCCATTCTTGTTCAGTACAGATTTGATGTTCGTGGCATAAAGGTAGCAGTTCCTACGGTCTTGTTAATTTTGGTACCCGACGGACTTGATCTTAATTCCATTTCTCTTATGGTTTGGGTTGAAATAGGTTTGTTTATATGTTGTTCCAGTAGATTTGCATGATGTTGAGCCGTGAAAGTAAGATTTTGAATTGTAATTCTTAATAATATACGATGCTGGTGAGGAGTTGTAATGTGTGCTCGAGGTCCATTTGGCCTTTGTACCATATTGTATAAGAATCTTTCACTCAGTCTTCTTTAAATTCGAACAAATCCATCAGATCAACACAATCGAAAACGAGACTCGTCTAAAAATAACACTCGTTGCCATTCCTATTCAGTCCAGTTTTCATATTCGTGTTAAATACTAGAAATCTACGATGTTGTCTTGTTAATTTTGTTACCCTTGCTGACCGTCTAGATCTTAATCTCATTTCTCTTATTGTTTGGGTTGAAATTGATCTGTTTATGTGCTGTAAAAGTAGATTTGAATGATGTAGAGCCGAGAAAGTTGGATTTTGAATTATATTTCTTACTAACATAAAATCCATATGGCCTTCCTACTACATCACCAGTTTCGAGAAACCTATTCCAAGTTGTTGAAATAACAGATTGCCTTATTCGAGGACGGCGGTAATCTGCCGTTGTAAAGCTCCATCTCTAATAAGATAGATGCTTAAAATGTATTCACATGTCTTCTAGGTATAATTTTATGGCAATTACTAATATTAAATAACTTGAAAATCAAAATCTTTATCGTAACTTTATACATGGTTTAAAACTATATTTCATAAAAATTCGCTATTTATTTGGATCTAGTGTTTCAATTTAAAGCCAAATGTATTAAACATTTAGCTGATTCTTAACTCATTTTACTTAGTATATGTGTTAAATAAGAATTTTTAAAATATTTCTAACCTCTTAACTTATTTATAGATAAAAATATCACACATACCTTCTGTTAGAGTAATAGATTTATTTAAACACACTTTTACTTAAATATTGCATTAAGAAACTGCACAAATATTTCGTTAGAAACTTATTTCTAATATTTTACTATTATGAACTTTAGAAGTTGTAAGTTGTTGTTATAAACATAAGGCTGTGACATAAGGTTATAAAGCAGTAAATAATGGCTAATGGCCTCTACCTGATGTAGTCATCAGAACCATTAAGAAACATATTATTTTTTTTAGAATTTTAGGAATATTAAATATAACTGTCCATAAGTAGAATATTTTATTAAATATATTTTTGCTTTTTTACTGAAGAGTGGTAAATTACCTATATAATCCAGTAACCAAATAACTGAAATGATTAACTTGATGTTTAAGAAATAGAAGAATGCAAAAACGTTGAGACACGTTCTGATTGTTTTTGGAAAATAAACTTCCTAAATATTTAATATTTATATTGATAATAATTTGTTAGTTTATTAAAACACTAAACTGTAATTATTCTAACAAAACACGACAACTAGTGTTTTGACTACTGTTGACAAGTTGTTGACGTTTTAGAATACAAATGGTTAAGTATACGAGTATGATGTGACACTTATTGTTTGGCCGATAAAAAAATAAATAGCATAATTTTCGCGTGTGATGAATATATTATTTAATCCCAAGTAAAAATAGGCAAAAAATGAACTTTGGAAGAGATAACCAAAGTCTAGGGCTAAGCTCAGACCAAACCGACAAAGTGCTTCAATTCCAAGATCTTACTGGTATTGAAGATATCACGATATGTAGGGATGTGCTTCAAAGACATCAGTGGAATTTGGAAGTAGCTGTCCAGGAGCAATTAAATATTAGAGAAGGAAGACCTACAGTGTATGCAATAGAATCTAGGCCTCCTGCTGTTGTTAGTGATCATTTAGGGCAACATTTTTATTATACACCTCCAACAGATGGATCAGGAAGCGGATTTAAAGGTCTTCTTAGAACAGTTATGAATTTTATGTGGAATATGTGCTACAGTACTCTTATCACTGTGTTACAACTAGGTCGTAGACTTCTTGGTAAGTTAGTAATAAATTATTATTACATTAATCCAAACATAAATTTAAATATGTTGCTGTTTGATAAGGTCCACGACAGCGGACATTGTTAGCTTAGTATATGGGCGAGGGCTAACATATTTGTAGACCGAAGCCTTCCTTGCTAAATTGTCCGCAATACGATTACCTTTAGAGTTCCCATGTCCTTTGATCCAGTTCAGAGTGACCACGTTATTCTGGCTGGTCTCAGTTAGAGTTTGGTTTCATTTTTAGGCTCAGGGATCTAGAGAACGCAGCAATTTTTTCATCTAATTACGAGAAGGCATTTTTCATCGATCGAATCATAATTTTAAACTGTTACATATACATATATGTAAAGTGGTTTTTGGGGCGGTTACAGAAGAGTGATTGATATGCCAATTAAGATATTTTAAATTTTGTATTCTAATTAACCTATTTTATTTGTTGTTTTCTTTATATCTGAATAGAGCAATATACAATACGTTCTTATTACTTTTAGGTATAGAATTTAGGGCACGTACCAACCCATTACAAGATGTAATGGATTTCATTAGGATATATGAAGAAAAGTATTCAAGAAATCATCCAGTGTTTTATCAAGGCACATTTTCACAAGTTCTTAATGATGCTAAAAGAGAGTTAAGATTTCTATTAGTTTATCTTCATGATCCAACATCAACAGATACAGATTTATTTTGCACGGGATCGTTAGGAAACCAGGAAGTAATTAGGTACATAAATCAAACATTCCTTTTTTGGGGATGTTCAGCTAATTCAGCTGAAGGAAAAAGAACTGTTAGTGCAGTTAAAGGAAGTCATTTTCCATTTTTAGCTGTATTGGTCTTAAAAGAAAATAGAATGACTATAGTGGGTAAGCAAATAAATTCACATCTTTTGCACATACTAAAATTTTTATATATATTTTTTTTGTAGGTAGATTTGAAGGTTATTCTGATGCAACATTATTAAAACAAAGACTTACAACTATTGTTAATGAATATGAAATAAATTTGGTGTCAGCTAGAGCGGATAGATTTGAAGCTAGTATTAATAGGTAATAAAATTTTAAAGTAACAAAAAAGTCGCAACAAAAAATTTAGTATGCGTTTTCTAATTGATTTCTTGAATAGATCACTGAGGTATCAACAAGATGAAGCATTTGCTGAGAGTTTAAGGGCTGATCAGGAAAAAGAAAGGAAAAAACAAGAAGAACGGAGAGCAAAGGAAGATGAACTTCGTAAATTAGAAGAAGTAAGTGTAATATATTTTGTAGGTATTAAATAGAGTCTCTATACTCGTTTAGATGATAATCAGGTTGATTGTGAATTTAAACATTATTGTAATTTTTCAGGAAAAAAGAGCAGAACTAATGCGGAAGGAACTTATGGCTCAAGAAAAAATAAATTCGTTAAATAGAGTCCCAGTAGAACCAGATGCTTTACATCCTGATGCAGTTCATGTAGTTTTTAAATTGCCTTGTGGCAGTAGACTGGAGAGAAGATTTCTCAAAACACATTCCTTAGAGGTAACTTTTAAGAATTAATTTTTACACAATAATTATTCCTATTTAACATTAAAGGAGTTAAATCTTCATTCAATATTTAAGCATTAATATATTATTGTTGATTTCAGTCAGTTTTCTTCTTTGTGTTCTGTCACCCAAATGCTCCGGACTCATTTGAAATTACTACAAATTTTCCAAAGCGAGTATTAAAATGTCGAAGAGATGGTGATGAAGTGATAGAAACATTGGAACAAGCTGGATTAAAAAATAAAGAAGTACTCTTCATAAATGATTTGGATGCATAAGAAATACATTTCTATTCCTTTTGATTGGAATATTTTGTGAAGTAGGATTATTGGTTACCTTCAGTATAGTGTAGAATACAAGTTTATCTATATTTTTACAGGAAATATGCCTATTACTGTCAAACAGCAGAACTAAAATAAACGAGGTTTTTTTATAAATAAATGTTTTTAATATAAGAATGATTATTTTTTTTAATATTGAAATAACCATATATATTGAGATGATATGAGTTACTATGCTATATTAAATAAGTACATATAAAGAAAATATTAATGGAAATAGAGAAAGGAAAATATTCTTATTCCAAGGCAGAGTGCAAATGCAGTAAAATTGGTATAATTTATCATCATCTTCTTCACAATTCCTAAAAAAAAAAAGAAAAATAAAACAAAATAAGAAATTAAAATATACAAGTACATCTAAGAGATATTTATTTTAAAGATTCAATATAGTTTAATCTATAATATATAAAATTTTAATAATCATGTATTAGATAGATAATAAAAGTAAATATTTAAAAGTTTAAAAAGTTTACAATACTTTGGCAATTAAAAATAATCTTAAATGAGTTAGATTAGAATTAAATTAGAAAATTAAATGACAAAATATGAGAATTCATAAAAGAAATATTAAAAATTTTTACTTACTTTCAAAACACACAATTTTGTTTTCAAGCCATATTGTAATTTATTGTAGTTTAATTTCCAAATGAAAAATTCTGAAAATAGAAAAATATTAGTTTATAGTTATAGCAAATTAAAAAAAAAAAGAATGATTATTGTGTTCAATTTAAATAATGAATTAAGAATTAGATTGTATGTAATTTCATTTGAAAATAATTAGTAGGCGAATAGGTAATAGGTATGTATAGTTTAGTTTGTTTAGAAATTCAGTTGTTTAATTGTTGATTTTGGAAGCGCTCTCTTGTTTTCGACCTTCTGAAGGGGAAGGATGTAAAAAGTTTTAATGAAGATTTTTGTAAAAATTATGATGTTAAAAGAAAGTTAAAAGGAGATTAGTAAGATTTATATTATCAATAATTAGTTAAGAAGTTTGTAGAAGATATTTACTCTCTTGTTTTTGGTAGATTGAAGGGATAAGAGGTAATAAAGTTTGCTCCGTTAAAATTTAGAGTTTTTTTACAAAATACAAAATACAAAAGTGTTAACAAAACTACAAGGAAGTTCCTCATAGTAACTGGTAAGAAGTAAAGTTTATTTTTATGAAGAAATAAATGTTAGAAATTGTATGCTGAGCAGTTCATTGATATAAATGCTTCCTGAATTAATTTAAAGAAAGTAAAACCAGTTTCTAACAAGAAAGAAAATTATTATTTTACTTACCATTGGATGTAATAGCTGATTGTTTCCTGATTAGAAGAAATTTTATTAGTCAAAATCTTCAAAGTGTCCTTATCATTATTGCTGTCCTGGGAAATGTTGGATTCGTATTGAAAAGGGGATCCTGAGTCTTAGCTGTCCAAAGAGAATACAAGATCTTCATAAGACGGTATCAATTTCCAATTTCTAACAATAAAGAACTTTTCTGTGTTTGATTTTTACGTATTTAATGAACATTTAATTTCACTGTACACTGTTTCACTGTTTAAATAAGTTATTTTTCATTATTAGATAAGTTTAATTTGATTTATTAGTTACAAAATTCAGAATTTTTCATATCATTTGATTTAACTACATTTGGTTCTGAAAATAGTGTGTAAAAGCTAACAACACTATAAGAAAAAAAGTAAGGTTAAGGTTAATATAGAGTCATTGTTCAGAAAACATAATTTGGTATATGATTGTTGAATTTTATAATCGTTTTGTTGAAATTTTCAATATTAGTTGAATTTGAATCTATTTATTATTTGAAAATTTTTGAACTCTGACCCTGAGAAGGAGAATAGCCAGGAGCATATTTTAAAATAATAATATTTGAAATTAAAGAAATTAATTTGAGTCTTACCTTCTTCACATTTATATTAAAATTTAAAATAAATTCAAGGTAAGGAATATTTTATAGCATACTGACTTATAGAATACTACAGAGCAAGTTACATATGTTATAATATATAGCATGGAAATAACCGACCTACATTAGTTTTTCTATAAAAAATTGTTTTTTATTTTTAAGAACAAATGTGTTCTAAAAGAATTTTGGTTTATTTAATACATACGAAAAGTTATTTTTATAAAGTTTAGTTCTAGTTTGTTTTGTTATAATTTACAGTATACTGAAAATTGCTTTTGAATTTACAAATCTGTTCAAATTTATAACTAATTATTAAATTCTACATTATTATTTACATCTTTAAGTCTTTTCTTCATAAATTCCTTGTTTATTTTAGTTATTTTGCAAACCCTTATTTTTATAGTTTATAATAATAATAATAATAATAATAGCTGTTTATTGTCAAGATAAAAAATACAAAAATATAACAATCTATGTGACATGATGGCAGTCATAATTTAGTTTCTAATAAAAACATAGATTTTAATTGAATAAAGGTATTAAACTTTTTCATGACAATAGGTTCTGGATAGATTCACCTGCAACAAGTGCAGATGCCTCTCTCTACCCCCAGAACCCAAAACCCAAATTAATCCACAACAAAAATAAATTATTAAAAGTAGGATATTCTTAGCTCACTGTCCGCTCTACACCCTATTCTACATAATGTAATTTAGATATATGCTTGAGCCACCAACACACAGACTCAAACGCACAGTTAAATCAATAGCATCATTCTCATTTTCCGATGAAATACGGACGGACTCAATAATTTAAATTCAGCAGGGATGTTGTTATAAGACGATGCGATATTAAATGAAAACGAACGGCGAAATAATGAGCTACCGTGTCGGGGTATAGTGAGAAGACCACGGTGACGTAAATTAAGATTATGAACATCCGTCCTAAATGAAATTCGATTAAACAGGTACGGTGGTGTTTTAAAGATGATTACCTTATGACAGAAAGAAAGAAAATGAAGACTCCTTCTGTTTTCCATGTTTAGCCAGCCGGACCACACCAAAGCATGAGATACATGCTGCCTCCTTTGTATGCCATAAATAAACCTTAAACATGAATTTTGGACTTTTTGTATCCGAGAAGAAGTGTAAACATCAAGACATATGGGCCATATACAATATCACAATAGTATATTGTAATACAAGTGTTACAATGACAGAGGTTTCGTAGTACGAGTTCAGTTTGTGAAACGAACCGCGAAGCGGTGAGTTTCGCAAAGAACGAGTACTACAAACCGTCATTGTAACTCGAGTGTTACATACTATTTTTTATAATGAACTTTTAAATGAATAAAAAAAAGTAAAATGAGAGTTTTTCGAAATATTTATTTATGTTGGCAATCTTGACAGTTTTGACACTTGTCAGTTTTAATGATTTTAAATTAGAATGTTTGTCAAATTTGTATAAAATATTCCGAATTTAGCAATAACGCTGATAATGTAGTTAATAATTTACTACAACATACTTTTTGATTTACTACCTGAACTCTTTCGTTGAAAATCAGTGCAGTGCAACCAATTGTGTAAAACAAAAAGTTACCAAAAACAGTGTTACAATGAATCTATTTCGAAACTGTTTTTAGTGTCGAAATAGAAACTTTGTGAACGTGAATTATAAAAAAATTAAAATGACTCAAAACGAGAGAATCACAGAGCATTTTTCGTACTGGAGGTGACAAAGAATGACGAAAAGAATAAATAGTTCTAAGAGAATTATAAGCACGATTAGTTATTTTAGCAACATGTTCTCTGAACCTGAGCTCAGTGTCAATATACAATCCAAGGTCCCTGGCTACAGAAGAAAATTCAAGAAGATTACCATCCAATGACAAGCGGAGATTTTCTTGAAGAAAGTTGCGATCCTTATTGCTACAAAATAGCAGCACAGACGATTTTGAATTATTTATTTTGAGGCCATGTTTGGACGATACACATAAAAGATTCTGTAGATCTTTATTAATGACCAACTCCGCTGTAGCAACATCCTTGGTATCAAAAGAGTAATAAAGCTGGGAGTCATCAGCATATAAATGAAACTTACAAACCTCGAGACAGTTATAAATATGACAAGTGTAAATTGAAAATAAGAGAGGACCGAGAACAGAACCCTGAGGAACACCATGATGCAACATCAGTGAATCAGACAACTCTTCAGAAATCTTTACCCTCTGTGACCTACAATCCAAATAACTGGCAAAAAAGGATACAGCATTGTCGGAGAGACCTAAATAGTGAAGAATAGCCAAAAGTAGATCATGGTCAACGGTATCAAATGCCTTCGAGTAGTCTATCAGTATCAGAGCTGTGTTTCGATGAACATCAAGGGATGACATAACATCATCAAGTATTGCAGCTAATGCACTCGCGCAACCATATCCTGGACGGAAGCCTGACTGTGTTTCGGGTAGAAGATTAAAGTTAGACAGGTGTTTTCTAAGCTGGTAGTCAACAATCTTTTCTAAAATTTTTACCAACGGAGAAAGTATACTTATTGGACGTATATCATTAAGATTAGTACAATTTCTAGTTTTGGGAATCGGAGTGACATTAGCTTCGCCCCATTTTTTTGGAAAGGTACCTTCAAGAAGACATGTATTAATAATATGTGTGAGAATTGGCAAAATTGTAGGACAACACAACTGTAGCATCTGTATAGAAATATCATCCGGACCTACTGCATTAGATTTAATGCTGAAGATGATCCTTTCAACATCCTCCATAGAGACAAGTGAAAAAGAAAATATAGAATCATACCCAACCTTTGTTTGGCTCCAATAAAAATCCAAAATATCAAACGGAATATTTCCAGAAGTTTGTGAGGAAGAAACAAAATACCTATTAAGCAAGTTTACATCACTAAGTTGAGGGGGTAATTTTGTACGAGATGATTTATTTTTGATATTTAATTTGCCCAACTCACTCCACAACGCACGAGAATTATCATGATATCTTAATGCAATATTTTCAAAAAAGTATTTTTTTGCTCGACGAGTGGCAGCAGTTGTAAAGTTTCTAATCTCAGTGTAATGAGTCCAGGAACCTTCTACCTCAGAATTTCGTTTAAATTTTTTGAAAGCCCTTTCTCGTTTTCGCTGTAAGCGCCGAATATCAGGCGTTATCCAAGGGGCATACGGTCTAGAGAAAGATTTTTTCTTAATAGGTGCATGGAAGTTAAACAGCTGCAGTAAAATAAAGTTGAGAAAATCCACCTTGTCATTAACAGATTGCATTCTGTAGCAGAAATGCCATGGAACAGTGTTAAAATCATAATCAAAGGACACTGGATTAAATTTTGTAAAATCACGAAATTCACGAACCTCTGGGCCCCGAGCAGGAGGAAGAATATTGGTGACAGCAAAAACTAAACAATGATCTGATATTTCATGAAGATCGACGACTCCAGAGCGAACAATTAAAGAATCATCATTAGTTAGAATATGATCAATTAAAGTGGAAGAATCCTCAGTTATCCTTGTCGGTTCTTCAATCAGTTGTTTTAGACCTACGCCATTCAAAAGCAACCTATATAAATGTACAGCAGGGGTATTACACAAAATATCAATGTTAAAATCACCTAAACAGAAAAAGTTATCAACGTCCAGCATTATTTCGGGAAAAATCTCCTCCACACATTCTAAAAACAATTGAAAGTTTGACCCAGGAGGGCGATAAATCACACCAAAAGCTATCCTCCGTCCACCCACGCAAATAACGATCCACAGTTGCTCAATGAAGTGGAGGGAAAGTGAAAAATTTAACAACTGAACATTGAGACACTCCTTCACATATATTGCAACACCACCACCTCGTGATTGACGATCACAACGAAACAAATTGTAGCCAGGTATATTAACCACTTCATCGGAGATATCTGAAGAAAGCCAGCTTTCTGAAATAGCTATTGCGTCATGGTCAGCAGCTCTTACATATTCTAAAAAGCTATGAAAGTGACTACGTAATGATCTTATATTTACATGAGCAATATTAAGACCATACATGTGTATTATATTAAAAAAAAAATGTTGGTTATAAAAACACACCTGCAATTAAAAGTAACGATTATATATCAAAAATCTGTTTAAAGAAAAAAGATAATAATAAAACGTTTAAAAGATATTTATATAAAAATGTAAAGTGATAGTTTGACAAAAAGGTAAGAAAACACAGTGCACTGTAGGATTATATGTTAATTTTTTACTTTTTTTTTTTATTTATTTTTGTTGTGTAAAATTAAAAAATAATTGAACTATGTATCCGATAAAAGCAAAACACCAACTCGATCGGCTAAAAAAAAACCTATTCATTACGTTGAGTTCTTTATATATTGGAGTAAACTCCCCAAATGTATCCTTGTTTCATAGCAATATTAACGTCTTAATGTATACATCTGATTAACATGGTACCTAAATATTCATTACTGTTCTTTTAATAAGTAATATCATTACATAGATACATAGTAAGAGTACATTGAAGAAGAAATTAAGAAGTTTGTGTTTAGTAAGTTGTAATTTATTTTTAGAAATTTTGTATGAATGACCAATTCTCATATTTTTTTTTGTTTATGTAACAATTACAGTAGAACCTCGATGGTGTTAACCGTTACGGAAAAATAATGAGAAATTTATTAAAACAAACTGAAAACAACTTACAAACAGAGCAAACAAAACAAGTAATAAACATAAATTTTATATCATCAACAATAACCTAAATTTTTGTAAGATATAGTTGAACAGGTTGCTTTTTTACAATAACAAAATTATTAAAAAAAAATCGCTTGTTAGGGTTCACCATAGGAACTCAATAATGTTTTCCTGGTTCCTTGACTATATTTTCTAAATGTAATGTCATTTTTACCATTCCTACCATTTAATCTTTATGTTTGCAGTACTTTGTTTATAGTTGCTATCTTTTTTCTTGTATTTATAATAATAATAATAATAATGCTTTATTGTCAGAAATTTTACAATTTGTCGACAAAGCTATAAAACATACAAAAAGTACAAAAACCTTAAAATCTAACATATCACATAAACAAAATACAAAAAATAAAATATTTATACAATTAAAGAAATTGAAAGTCATAAAAAAAAAGAGAAAGAAGAAGAAAAGGAAAAAAGATCCTTGAAGTAGTAAATTAGTGTGTATTTAGCAGTATAAAATCATAATATGAAAAATTCATTTAGTGTGTAAAAAGATCTCTCCAATAAGTGTGCCTTCAAAGCTCTACGGAATGCGGGAAAGAATGTAATAGATTTGATATTGAAAGGCAGACGATTGTGTTTTTTTTTGCATTATAAAATATAGAATTTTTGATTAACTCTAATCGTGGGATTGATAAACAAAGATCAAGCTCCCTGTTTCTAAGTGGATAGTTGTGGGAAGGCGTTTCAGGATTCGCTGACGAGTGCTTGCGGACTAAGCAAACGGATTCAAAAATGAATAAAGAAGGAAGAGTTAAAATTTGATATTTTTTAAAGTATTCCCCACAATGAGTTCTATTGTTTAATCCTAACATGTAACGGATAGCTCTCTTTTGAAGTTTGAAAATACGGTCAAATTGAGTCGCACAACACGTACCCCAGAATGGAATGGCGTAACGGAGATGCGACTCAAAAAGGGCGTAATAGACTGTTCGAGCTGTTGACAAGTTTAATTCCTTGGAAACTGATCTTAGCGCAAAACACGCAGAACTTAATTTTTTTGACAATGCATTAATGTGCAAATCCCATTTTAATGAGTTGTCAACAATGAAACCTAGGAACTTTACATAATCAACGATTTCCACACTATTGTTATTAAGTTCAAAAGTTTGCAATGTACCTTTATATGATAAGATTTTAGTTTTAGAGAGATTGAGGCACAGAAAGTTAGAATCGCACCACGATTTAATAGTGACTAAGTCACGAGATACGGTACTATAAAGGGATGTACTGTCCGGGTTGCTCCAGGTAAAACTGGTATCATCAGCAAAGAGAGGCAGAGTTTACCACTAATATTTAGGTAGGCAATATCGTTAATAAAGAGCAGAAATAAGATAGGACCTAGAACTGAACCTTGAGGCACCCTACAGTCAATTGGCTTACAGGAGGATGTTCTCACATCAACCCTTACCAGCTGACTTCTGTAGGTAAGATAAGATTTAAACCACTCGAGTGGTATTCCTCTAATCCCATAGTGATGTAATTTGTTAATTAAGATGTTGTGGTTTACACAATCAAAGGCCTTAGAGAAGTCGCAGAAGATTGTTGCTGTAGAGTCCTGATTGTTAAGACTGGAGTAAACATTGTCAAAGAGCGAGAACATAGCATCATTGGTAGATTTATTGCTCAAAAAACCAAACTGTTGGGGCGTTAGTATTTTATATTTGCAAAGAAAAGATAGCAATCTTTTTTTAACCAATCTTTCAATGATCTTCGACAACGTGGGGAGAAGTGCTATTGGGCGATAGTTCGAAGCTTGATCTTTATCACCTCCTTTGTGCAAGGGAATAATTATCGCAGTCTTAAGGCAGCTTGGAAAGACTCCAAGTTGAAGTGACTTGTTAATCAAGTTAGTCAGATGACTTAGGGTGTTTACCGGTAGATTTGAAAACATTTTCAGAGTAAGCCCATCCGTTCCAGCAGATGATTTGTTTTTAATCTCATTAATTGTGTTACGAAGCTCGGTCAATGATACAGAGGTGAAATGAAGAAAATGTGTAAATTTTCGTTTCTGAGATAAGAAAGAGGATCGTGGGAAGGAGTTATGGAGCTCACTAAGTTTTTTGCTACATTAACAAAGAAGTTGTTTAAGTTCTCTGGAGAAGTAGGAATTTTGTTAGATGAAGAGTTTGGCGTTTATGAGTAGGCACGCCATTGAGCCTTGCTTGGGTTTGTGTTTCGTCCCGGGCATGCTTACTTGGACTCGTCAGTAAGGCTGTAAGCCATGCCCTGCCTTAGACACGATGGAGAAATTATTGCAGTGGCCGGGGATCGAACCCGGGTCCGCACGGTGGGAGTTAGGAGTTCTGACCGTTGCGCCGCCGAGGCTGCTGTTCGGCTAGTGGTACGAACGTGGTCCGATCGAGTCGAAGCGACCGCCACAGTACTCCCCCGCCAGTGACAACGAGATGTTGTGATAGTGGCGGGGTCTAGGGGGACGAAGATTTGGGTTGCGTGTTTTTGCGTACGTCGGGGTCACCACTTTGGCGTTTATGAGTAGGCACGCCATTGAGCCTTGCTTGGGTTTGTGTTTCGTCCCGGGCATGCTTACTTGGACTCGTCAGTAAGGCTGTAAGCCATGCCCTGCCTTAGACACGATGGAGAAATTATTGCAGTGGCCGGGGATCGAACCCGGGTCCGCACGGTGGGAGTTAGGAGTTCTGACCGTTGCGCCGCCGAGGCTGCTGTTCGGCTAGTGGTACGAACGTGGTCCGATCGAGTCGAAGCGACCGCCACAAAGAGGTCCGGTCCCTTAATTTATTTACAATAGACCAAGTTTCTTTAGCAATGTTACCCGCATCTTCTATTGTAATACATATCCTTGGCAGCTTTAATAGTTTTAATATAAGTTTTCCTGTACAGTTTTTCATAATTTTGGAAGGAGACGCTATCTGAGAATTTTTTTAAATATGATAAACAGCGCATGTTCTTAGAAGATAATTTCTTTTATGCTAGGTGCCTCTTCTGTTGTGTTTTCTCTTACGCGTAGTTTTTTCTTCTTCCACGTCTTCTTTTCTTGTTTGTACTTTGTTAAACAGTTTATTGAATCATCCTTTTCACGTTACCGATATTTCTTTGATTAATAGTCTCTTTTTATTTTTGCAGTACTTTGTTGATGGTTAATATTTGTTGTATGCCAATAATGTATAAAATTTCGGGGCTGATGAGAAGATAAATATTTTAACAATATTCGAATGAATCCACCTGTAAGTTTACACAACAAAATAAAGTTTGGATGGAAGTTACATAACTGAAATAGATGACGATGCTTAGAAAAAGTGTTAACGTTGTACTTTTATACAACATTATAAATTAATGTAAATGTAATAAAATTTCAGATCTTTTTATTTCATTGTAGAATAAAGTTCTCAAAATTTAAGTTTGATTTTGTTTTTAAAAAGTGCTTTTCTAGTTAGCAGAACGTAAATGGCGCAGTCAGTAGGATACTTCAGAATTTAATCGTATCGAACGGTGAATTTTTCGTATTAACGAATTAACTGAGTTCCGAACTTTGACGTGAATTTACCGTGAAAATTCGAGTGAATATCGAATTTTGTGTTATTTTCACCGAACGTTTAGTGCTAAGAAGAGAAGTAAACAAAATCGACCTATTTGGGAGAAGAACAACATCGTCCAATCCCAAAAATTCAGGAACGAACAAAAATCGTCTAGTACTGAATCAATCCACTGGGAACAGAACAAAAATCGTCTGGTCCTAAGGAACCATCCTGGATAAGAACAAGAATCGTCTAATCCTGGAAATTAGTGTAAGAAGAATGAAAATCGTAATTCTACTAGAGTAAGCTCATTTTATTTTTCATTTCCTATCAGTATTTTATTTTTTCCTAAAAGCGAAAGTAATTATAAGTTTATTATAAATCAAAAATTTAATGACTGATAATTTCGATATTGAAAATTTAAATAATTTAATTGAAAATAACCTTAGTTTTAGAGAAAATTTAGAATACAACACTGATAATAGTAGTGATAGTGATAGTAGTAATTCAGATAGCGAAAATTTAGATATGGCTACCCCAACAGTAAATTACCAATTATTAAAATTATATCTAGACTCTATCCCCCCATTTGACGGTAACCCACATAGACTGACGATATTTATAAGTAATTGTGAAAGTTTAATATCAGTATTTGCGAGTAGTACATACGCTGCTTTAAATACCTTTTTATTAAAAGCAATTATCGGTAAATTAACAGGACGAGCTCAAATTCTAATTGGTTCGAGAACTGAACTTAAAACTTGGACTGAAGTAAAAAACGTTCTAAATTTAAGCTTTGGTGACCAACGTAGTATTGATTGTCTAGTTCAAGACCTTATTAATTTGAGACCGCACAAAAATGAAACACCGTATAATTTTGGCATGAGGTGTCAAGATTCCCGCAGTTTAATAATTTCGAAACTAAATTCTTTGGTCATACCCGATAATGTACGTAATTACGATAATTTGGCATTAAAAACTTTCATTAGAGGATTACCTTTACCTATCCAAACAAATGTTCGTCTTAGATCTCCCGATAGTTTAGAGAAAGCTATGAGTCTCGTTATTGAAGAAGAAAATTTTCTGTATTCAACTCAACGTGCTAACAATATAAATTCAAATACATCATATAAACCCAATGTTCGTATCACCCCCGCACGAAATCCAATCAATAATCATCCACCAAGTTTCAGTCCCAATTTCAATAATCTTAATTCCCATTATAATATTCCAAGACCTTCGACATTACAACAGTTTCCCCCACGCCCTTTTGGTTCATATCAACATAATTTTGAAAATCCTAATAATTCGTTTAATTGGCGACCAAACAATAATTTTCCCACTCAAAAACATCCTTATTTCCAGAACCAGAATTTTGCACAGAGACAACCAAATTTTAACCAAACTCCAGTCAATAACCCTAGTAATTTTGGGAATCGTTTTAATAGTCCACAAAATTACAAACCAGAACCAATGGATACCTCTTCAGGTAATTCAAGGCTTCAACCTAAATCTAAAATTACTTCGACTAAATTATTTAATCAAATGATCGATAACTCCAATCAATCTGAAGAACAATTTCAATTTGATAATCCATTCGAACTTGAAAATTCTCACGATTATCAAGAAACATATGAGATTCAACCTGATTATTATTCTAATTATGAAACTCAATATTACGCAGATAACAACGGTTATCCTCCAACACATGTAAATAGAAATCAAGACATTTATGACGATCCCACACACCTTGCAGAAAATAAAATTCAGACTCAGGATTTTTCTCAAGTTCAAGATCCTGCCAACCCGACGTAATTTTTATAAATGCAATGAAAGCTATTCTACCGTATATAGAAATTCCAGAGATTAACGCGAAATTTCTAATTGACACCGGCTCTTCAAAATCCCTAATAAATCCTGATTTGGCATACAAATTTTATCGTAAATATATTTTTAAGGAAAACTTTAATATTCAAACGGCCCATAATATTTCATACCACGACGAAGTCGCGCACATTTCACTATTTCCTATTTTTAATTCAAATGAATTTCATAAATTTTATCTATTTCAATTCAGTAATCGTTTTGATGGTATCATAGGCGTAGATCTTCTAAAACAACTAAATGCTTCTGTTGACATGCAACAAAATAAAATCATAACACCAAATGCAAGAATTCCCATAATTTCCGAAAAAGACATTCAACAAATGAATTCAAAATTTTATTCAATAGTTATATCTCCACGCTGCACACAAATTGTTAAATTACCAGTAAAAGCCTCCAATGGAACAGGTATAAGTAGTATATCAAGCGGGCTCCTATGACCGAAGGTAAGCATGCCATCGAGGAGCCTCACCTGACGTCACCTGACGTCACCTTCACTCACCTGTCCTACAAGAACTCACCTTTGATTTACCTGTCATTTTTGTCACCCTACCTTTACACCCTACCTTAACCACCCCTTATCAGCCACCCCTATGTTATTTTTGTCACCCTACCACCCCTAATCAACCTTAGTGCCCAAATAGAACTTGTAATAATTTTTGGATGAGAATAAATGTAGAAAAAAAATTTCTTGATCGTGTGTGTATTCGAACCCACAAACTCATGTGTATAAACTTGACGCCTTAACCAACACGGCTATCAAGTGTCTTGCAATAGAAAGTTGAAATGTGTAAGACAAACAGCTCGGTGTTCTTCTACGTCATACTACAGTTGTTGTGTAGATGATAATAAGTTGGCAGAGGCGTACTCAGTTGATATTATTTTTTTTGTATATTTAGCAGAGTCGTACTAACAATCAGCCGAGCCTAGCCTAGCCTCCCAGAACCGTTGTAAATATATATATAAGGTAGAGATTTAATGAAATTTTAATCATTTTGTACATTGCTATACACAAGACAAAAACTCTAAAAATGGGAAAGAAGAATACTATTCAAAAATATTTAATTGGTCAGAGAATATCTGCATGGGCTCATCTTACAGCAAGAGAATATGCTAGATATATAAGAAGTCAAGGCCCAGAACCACCACCACCACCACCACGTGGAACATCTTTATCATCGAACACTTCAGATAGTCAATATACGACACATGATGCTCCCGTTTTGTAAATTATAATAATTATAGATATTAAAAAAAAAAGTTGTACAGATATTACTAATTATTTAATAGACATATAACATTGGACTTCTTGTATTTTTTATATAAACTCCTCTTAGTTCGTATGAGTGTGTGTGTGTGTGTGTGTGTGTGTGTGAATATAAAATAAAAAAGGATAAAGTTGTAAATATTTTTATTACAATAATTTTCGTTTACACGATTTTTTTAAATAAAATCTATGCACCATCGCTTGATACCATAGATGATGTTTGATGGTTGTCCAATATTCTCTTCCCAGTTCATCTAGTTCTTTCGATTCTTCATAGTCAATTTCCATTAACCCCCATTCAAAATTGTCTCTGGGTTGGGACTGGTAGCGTTGAAAGTGTCGATGTAGGTGGCCAATTAATTGTCGTTTTACAATAGCCACCCGGTCCTGAGAAGGAATATCATAGTCTTCCTGACAAACATCAAAGCGATGATGATGATGAAGCTACAATAATAAATTTAAGATTTTGGAATTCTTTCTAAACAACGCAAATCATCTGTAGAAAGTTTTCTTTTTGTACATATATTATGACGTCTAATTGAATCTGAACAAAAACAGAAATGTTTTTCACATGATTTACACCAAAGAGTTCCATCATAATAATAGTGATTGTTGTTGTTGTTGTTGTTGGTTAAAGTCATTGCCGTAGTCGTCTGTGTCTTGTAAGAGAATAAAATTAGTAAATAGAACAAATAAATCAAACAAGATTAACGATTTTTTTTTATTTTTTTATGATACTTTTTTACATGATAATTGTATGCAGAAGGTTTAAGCGGTGTATAACAAAATTTGCAAATTTTTACAATTTCTTCTCTAACAAGTATCAACAATGTAGGATCATAATTTAGGTATTTCTAAAACAAATAAAAAATAAAATAAAAATCAATCATTGAATCCCCATGGTAATGTGTCTGTTTTTGTATGAATAACAATTCTTTTATCATCATAAGGATTCAATGCTGATTTATGTTCTTGAATAGTAAAAACATTATGTTTTTTAGATTTAATCACATTTTGTTTGATTGTATATTGTGTTTGATAAAACAAACAATTTTTGTAATCATCAAAAGAAATCATACGGAGAGCTGATGATTGAATACCCTTAGCTTTTTTTACTATTCCAATATTGGATATAAAATTTTTCATATAATTTTCACTATATCGTTCCAATTGTTGTTCCTGTATTTTTTTATCTATATTGTCTTTGTCAATTTGTAATTTAAAACTGTACATTTTTGAACGTAATCCCACAAATTCCAACATTATTTGTCCATTATTTTCATCTTTCATAAGACCCAAAACCTTTTTATTTCTTTGTGGGATGTCATAAACATTGTTTTCAGCATAGTCAGATGTATCAAACATATTAATGTCATTTTTTATATATTTATAAATGTCATCGTCGTAAAATTGATAAATCAACGAGTCAGTATCACTATATAAAAGCTTTGATTTACAATTATAATTTGGTTTAATATATTTATAATGAAAATTGTATAAAAAAGTTTTTGAAATATCCAATATTGCCATACCTACAAAAATTGGTTTATTAAATGTAATTTTCATTCTTTTCATCTCAATTAATATCATATCTTTATCAAACACTTCGCAACTATAAAAATTTGGTTGAGATATGTAATAGTTTGCACCGTACCGTCCTTCCCATTTAGTGACCAGTTTAACATCTTTATATTTTCGAACATTTTCAATTGTCTTGCCAAAAGGTGAGTTATTCATAAGTTTATAAAAATCTTTTTCAAATTCATTTTTACTTTTTTTTCTCAATTCAGTGTTTAAATCAATAAATATTTTCAACCATTTAGATTGTTTAAATTTTAAAATTCTATAAATTTTCGTAATTTTCAAACCTAAATTTACAGCTTGCTGTAAATTTAAATAATGAATTACATATCTTTCCTTTTTAAAAAATGTAGTTAGTAATTTTGGTATTTCCGAATTTGATACTGGTGGTACTAAATGTTCCGGACAGAGTGGTAGATCTTTATGACTTTCAAATAAATGCTTAGGATATTCAATGTCAACTTCTAAAATGTAACCATATTGACTATCAGCTGAAATATTCATAAAATTTTCATTGTATACATCAATATCGTTCACCCATTCAAAACCTCCATACGGTAAGGAACAACACATTGCAGCACCATACAAATTAACAACATCGAAATACATGAGATACGAGTCTCGTTCATTGGAATTATACTCGTTTCCCATATATTTATTATTTGCCTTTGCATATCTGTTGCTACACTGAGATATTCCCCCTCTTTTACCTCTCTCAATAAAAAGTGCCATGTCAGATTGATCTTCGGTAAATAGTTCAAGTTCAATTTTTGTCATTTTTAGCATGCTGTCAAATGCAAGACCGGGTGCTGTAAAGTAATGTAAAGCATCCAAGTTGTAAGTTTTCAAACAAGTTGTTCTAAAACTTTCAAAAATGTCAGCCAAAAGTAAAACGTCCGTTTTCAAATACAACTCTGAATAGTCTTGTAACGTTTTTAATTGAAATGTATTCCAAACATTACAAGCGTGTCGATAGTCAGTGTCTGATGTTTCTAAATTTTGAACTTTACTAAAAAATTTGTAACGTGGTGGAAGACAAGTATCCTGTAACTTTTCCCAACAATTAAGATACTCATATGGAAATATACCTTTCCTGGTAACTAATTTAAACTGAGAAATATCAGGAAAATATTTTTTAATAATAATTTTTTGGCTATCATCTAAATACGATGAAAGTTTATCTAAACTACTCGACATAAATCTAAAAGAATCTAAAAATCTAAAATTTAATTTTGTATTTTCAATAAATTTTGTAAACGAAATATATTTCTCTTTGTTTAAAGGCAGTAAAGATATATTTCCCTTAATTTCCGTACAAAGTGTTTTAATTAGAAAATGACTATCATAACCTGATAAATTATGAAAAATTACTGGGATACTATGAGAGTCATTTAAATTTAAATTACAAGAATTATGTGTAGGTCCTCTATACTTTCCCGTCAGGTGACAATGGTCTAAACATTTCCTATCTCCCAATAGAAAAGGCTTTTCACATACAAAACAAATATTTGTACTTGTAAAGTGATTTTTCTCTTCTAATGTCATGGGAAATAGAGGTAAAGGGTTTAGAAAAATTTCATTGATGTCATTGGCAATTTTTTTTAGCTCTCTAGTAAACCAACCCACACAATCCTTTCCTGTATACAATGAAAATTTCGACAAAGAGTCATCATATGAACATTTCAAATAATAGGCAATACTGAATGCTTCATGTTTTTGAACCTTTTCAGTTTTTTCCGTTCTATTGATATCCATATAATCAATCAAAATGCTTTCAAGATCTGCATAAATAACAAATGGTACTTTTAATTTATTTTTAAAATTTTTAAATTTCAATATATTTTCACCCTTATGGGGATATTTTACTTTACTATCATTCAATTCTTTACAATCTGCAATGTGTTTATTTAAATTTGATTCCGAAACAAAATGATTTAAACATCGATCACAGTACCATTTTTTATTTTTAACGTTTCCTATTTGCCTATTTATTAACCGCCCTAAATTTTTAATATAAGCAAAATGATATATACTATCCAATTTTTTATTGTTATATTGAGTTGAAGGAGATTCTACGTAATCAAATGAAAGCATAATTAAATTAATTTTAATTGAAAAGTTAGTCTTTGATAAAACTACCGGTAATATTTCCTTTTTTAAAACTGTATAAACATTAATAGATAATTTATTAATTTTTTCAAATTTTGGAATATCCTTCAACTCAATTGGAAAATTAATTCCCTCATATTTTAAAACTTTACTAAAATGAGGGTAAGATGATGTACGATATACATTTTTTTCTTTGGGTGCAGGATGTAATGCTGCAACAATAGCCCAAAGAAAACAATATACATCATTATTTTTAATATTAATTATAGCCTTTCGTTTTTTAATAAATGCTGGTAAATCAATGTATGTTGAAAAACCAACATGTATTGGATTGTATGAATTAATATTAACTTTTAAATAAAGAATTTCAATTAACGCCCACCCGCTATCTTTTTCCTGAAACTCCTCCATATTATGTAAAATTTTATTGCTTATATTATTTGTATACCATTCAACGAAATCAGTAGTACGATCAATTATACTATTTTTTGTTGTAAAATATTTCGTTGAACGTTCTACACTTTGAGACGGTTTAATAAATACAGCAGCTAGAATCACATTAACTTTTAATAATGATTTTACTAATTCCTTTTTAATTCGGTTAACAAAAATTTTGAAAGCTTTATTTAGAAAGACTTTTGGATCCTTAAATTTTAAATTCATAATAAGTCCAGTTTTAATACGATTATTAAAACAAGAATCCAAGTCTTCCCAAATCAATTGCCTATTTTTAAATTTTTTACAAGTTTTTAAATTAATTTGAAATTTGTTTAAATAATATTTTAAAATTGCCAAATTACTTTCAATTTTAGAAAAATTACCCAAATTTTGATCCCTTTTCCTAAGTCCCCTTTTTAAAATCAAAATAATCCTTTTTAAATTTTTAATATGAAATCGATAATCTTTTTGTGATTTAATTATTCTACTTACAGATTTTATTTTCTCAACTGCTTCACTAGACAATTTGTCCAATTGATTATTGTGGTTGTTGCTGCTGCTGCTGCTGCTGCTACTAGTGGTTGCGGTGACGTTGGTGTTCATCTTTTGGTTTTTTACTGTTTAAGCGAGTATCAAACTAATAACTGACTGTTGCGTTTTGAATTGTATTTATATATAGTGAAAGAGAAAAACATGTCTTGATATCCTGATCAACAAAATTTTAAAATAGGGGGGTTTATATAATCAACATCGTAATTTGATAAACCAATCCAAAATTTAAACAAGAAGTTTATCGTAATCATTAACATGTGTGTGTGTGTGTGTGTGGTTTAATTTGAGATAACCTAATCCAAAATTTAAACATGGGTTCATCTCCATCAACGTGACTTTATCACAATCTTACAACATTTCTATCAATTTCTTAAAAACAAAAACAACTTATCTGACTGATGGAAATTAACTTCTATCTTTTATCAAAGTTTTAATGTTAATTAGAGTTGCTAAATGGGCTTTATCTCTTATCAAAGTTAATTAAATTTAAAGTTTCTATGGCGTGATATGAATTTTGTAATATCATTTTGAAAAACATGATGTAAAAAAAAATTAATGTTTCATCAAACTGAAATAATCAGAATAATTTGGTAATAATAAGCATGTTTTTGTTATTTTGGAAAATAATTATATTTAGAAATGTGAAAGATTAGGCTAAGATAATGCATATAAAAGGAACTAACTATTCAAATATAATTTAGTACTTGTACAAAAAAGTTTTAGTGCTTTTTATATTAGTGTCTGCGTTTTAACGAAAAATCCAAAAAAAAAAAAATCAAAAATGGCATCTGTACCATCAACATTAGTAATCTTCACCCAAGATAAAGTTAATTTTCCGCCGAAAGATGTTCTGATTTTTATAAAGACACTTTTTAGGTAAGTTTTTAATTTTCTTTTTTTCTATTAATATTATACTACTTAAAATATTTCTCTTTATTATTACTTAGATATGGTGTAAAAAACATCTCTCTTAAGGGAGATAAAGTGTTTGTTCAGCTATCATATTCACCACGAGCCGAAACTTTGAAGCGTAAATTTCAACAGTTGCCCATAAAGTACATGAGACTTAAAATTGATAACATGGACGATTTCAAAGTCATCGAAAGGGTCGTACGTACTTATGGGTACAACTTTGTTGAAGAGGATGCTGATGAAGTGCAAAAAATGATATCAAAAAGCACAAGCCGAATGATTGAACTGCCTCCCTTATTAAATGATGATGATGATGATGATGATGATGACTATGAAGATAATGATGGTAATGATAACAAAGGAAAAACGGGTGAAGAAGAAGGGTGAAAACTTTGAATAATAAAAATACAATTTTTTTACAAAAAAAAAAAATAAAAGGTATAATATTTTTTTAATAGATTTTTATTTCACTAATTCCTAATTTACACTTGATTTTTTTCTTTTAATGTGAATTTATTATAAACTGATCAAGCATTTTTCTATATCGACCTTTGTTGATTTCAAAGTCTTTGAAAATTGATAAAAACCCATATGGAATATTCCAACATATGGAACAAATATTTTTGAATTCATTAAAGTCCATGTCTGTTCCAATGTGATCATTGTAGATGTGTCGTAAATGTAGATCATCTTGTTTGAAAACAATTAAAACATTTAAATTATCACGGATAAGGTGCTTTGGACATTTAGCATATGACTGTGTCAAATAGAAAGGTTCAACTTTGGAATGTCGTCCCATACTAAAATATTCTCTAATTACGTTTTGATTTTCACAGCTCACATCATCAAAAATAAAAATTGAATTTGGTTTAGCGTCAGATGGATGCATTATATTTTCACTTCCACTAAATGTATAATAGCCAATTTCTTTAACAGGTTTCAATAACATCTCCAAATATTGATATTTTGGTTGCATCAAAGATTTTGAATAAAGGTATACATTTTCAAACTTTAACCCATTTGGATGTTCCAAAAAATTAACCATAACATTAGTTTTTCCACAATTAGAAGGTCCCACTATTATACATCTAAATGTAGTGGGAAATAGTTTCCCATGTTTGGAAATTCTCGATTGATTTAACTCTTCAAATATATTATTTTCTATTTTAAAATCAGTTTCTTGTTGTACAATTTTCATTTCTATTTCATTCAAGTTTTTGAAAATGACTAAAATTATTTTTTTGTAATACAATTACTTATATCTAAAATAAAACAAGTATATATATATATATATATATATTATTTATTTATTACTATTTTTTACAATAAGTATGCCAAAAATATAGATTATGTACATTTTCTAAAGCACATTGCACTTGCGTACTAGTAGAATGATTTGGACACTGGTGAGATCGGAAAATCTTTTTCATTTCAATGTCAGTGAGAAAATTTGGGTCATTTTCATCTTCTAAACTTATAATAAGGTTGTGTAGAAATTTTTCCAAATAACTCTTAACTTTATTATTTTTCACTAGAATTGTTCCATCCAACACATAACCCCGTAAAAACTTTGATATGTCTTCATAACATATTTCGTCACATTCATCCCATGAACTCCAATCCAATCCACATTCATTTTTATATTTGTATAAATTTGAATTTAACATTTCTTTTGTAATGGGTAATGTAATTAATTTGTGAACATAATCTTCCATTCCCACATTAAAAATTGAAATTTCTCTACAGAGAAAAACATTTTCGGAAGGAAACGAGAAACCTTGTACATCAATAATGAACATTTTATTTTTTTTTATTTTTATTTCAACAACAATTAAACTAATGAATTTTTGAATGAAACAGGTAAATATATACTCCTACCCCTTCTCTCTCTCTCTCTCTACTACTACCTGTCCCTTCTATATATTGTTTTTATGAATCCACGAGTTGTGTGAGTGATCAAAGCCTAACCATTTAACAAACACTTTATCCTTTTTTCTTTTAAGTATTTTTTCCACCAGATAAACATCAGGGTATTTAACTTTTTGTAATTGTTCCGCGTAAAATCCACCCAAAATATCTTGATTTTTGTAATCTTTTAGTAAATAGGTTAATGGATTGGATAACTTTATTTCACGTATCGTAAATATTTCGGTGGACCAGTTTGGTAGATATCCTTTATCAAACACACCTCTAATTTTTGAAATTCGAACATGATCACCAATTTTAAATTTTTGATTCGATAAATCTACACGTTTTAGATGGTTATAAGCTGTATTTAATAGATATTTTTCATGTTTTAATGTAACATCTATAGGTTTCATACCGGTAGTTCGATGTTTTCTATTATTATACATCCTTACAATATCAGGTAGAATATTGACCCATTTGTATGATCCATTAAAACTAAATTCCTTCCACAACATAGATTTTAAAGTTCGAATAACTCGTTCAGCAATAGCAGCCTTTTTTTCTGTATACACATTGTAATGATTAACATTGTATTTTTTTAATAGTTTCTTCATTGAAACATTGAAAAATTCAGTACCCATATCAGTTTGTAGATTTTTTGGTATTTGTTGTTTGAATACTTGTTCCATTGCTTTAGAAACTTCTACACCGGATTTATCTTTAAGTGGAATGGCCCATAGGTATTTTGAAAAACAATTAATTACCACAAGAATATACTTGTAACCTTTATCCGAGTATTTCTGCATATCGGCAAGATCAGCTTGAAATAAGTCAGTTAAGGATTTTAGTATTATTCTACGTCGTTTAAAGTTAATTCTTACTGGTTTGTGTATTTCGTTAACAATTTGTTGTTTAACAGTTGACATTTTTTTTTTTCTCTTTTTACTTTGTCTCTATAATACCGGCCTCAACAAGTTCTTCAACAATAGAATTTATTTCATTCACATGGCCCGTATGTCCAGCTAGTTGTGACGCATGTAGTAAACGTAATCGTTCAACTAACTCATTTGGATCGTCCCAATGAACATAATCTATTTTATTGTTGTTGTTGTTGTTGTTGGTCACCTCCATTAACATTCCTTTACCTAGTCGATAAATTGGTGCAATTATTTTTTTATATTTACCTCCCCTATTACCTAAAATCTGTTGGGATTTATCATAATTTTTGTGGTAGACATCTGTTGCTAGTACTATTTTTTTATAATTATCATAATCAGAGTTTGTAAAATCAACAGGATTTTTTTAAATAATAATTCATATAGACCAGGAGTCCCCGAATATGTTTTGTTTTTTACATGTATATCACTACCCACAATAAATAGTTGAGAATTACCAATCATCATCTTTTCAGTATTTGGATCAAGACGTACACCATGTGTGTGGTCAAATTCATTATTTACATCTTCATACATACCTTTAATATATTTTCTGGGTAATACATGATACTGATCTAAATATTCTTCAAATACTTCTTGACTAATATTTGATAGTGATTGTTGTTCTTTCTCCTCCTCATCCTCCTCCTCCACCTCTTCCTCATCTTTATTTTCAAAAACTTCCTCTTGTTCCTCATTTTTGTTTAAATTAATATTTTCCAAAATAGCTTGTTTTAATTCACTTATTTCCTGGTTATCAATTTCTGATTCATTTCTACTACTACTACTACTACTAGTACTACTACTACTACTAGAAGCAGCAGCAGCAGTCTCCAATGTTGTTTGCTCTTTATTGTTGATGTTAGAACTCGTAGGAATTAATTTACTTTCAATGTTTTTTAAATGTTTAGTTATCGGTATAAACAAATCTTCGTGTTGAATTTCACCCTGCTTTAATAGTTTTAATTTATTTTTTATGTTTCTCCGTTTAATAATAAGCCGTTTCTTTAATTCTTTATTAAACATGTCTGTCGGTTTATGAGAACCGCTAATAACTGTTTCTTGAACCGCTTTGAACCGCTTTTTGAACCGCTCTGAACCGCTTTTGAACCGCTCTGAACCGCTTTTGAACCGCTCTGAACCGCTTTTGAACCGCTCTGAACCGCTTTTGAACCGCTCTGAACCGCTTTGAACCGGTTGTGTAGTAAATTATAATAGCAAAGAATTAAATAAATTGAATATCTTATTTTAGAATTAACAATTTAGAATAGTAACTTGTTTTATTTATTATCTTCTTGAAAAAAACAACTTATCATTGATTTTGCAAAATCATTTTATGTTATCGACATGTGTGTGTGTGTGTGTGTGTGTATTTTAGAAGTAAATATGCAACGGTATCAAACATACACATGTAAATTAGAACATATTGCATACAAACAATGACCTTTTTAATCTGTTAAATAAAAACTAAGAGATAAAGTTTTAAAAACATATATTTTATCTAACATAGAATTAACAAATATAAATTAATATTATTACATATATAAAAATAATTTTAAAACATTTTTACAACATTAGTTAATGGATTATAATTTATAATTTTATCATGTAAAATTAAACAAAATGCAGTTGTACTGGCAGGTATATTTTTGTTGGTTTCAAATTCCAATCTTATATCCACAGCACCATTTTTGATTGATTCGTTTTGACGACTACAATCGATTACACATATTGTAGCCAAATCATGAAATTTTGTTATAGTTAAACATGGATCAGCAAAAGATTTGTAATAGTAGGATGGTTGAAATTGAACATACATTTCGTATAATATAGCAAATTGGTTTTTATCAAAATTTAAATTATCATATGGGTACATTTCTGAATTTAGAAAACATTTAATATTTACTAGATTACAATGATCAAAACGACTCATATTTTTCTCAACATCATTTTTTTTATTTGCTTGAAGACCAAATAAAATAAAACGAGGTTTTTCCAGTTGATTTGATGATTTGACATTCCAAGTATGTTTCATTGTTTGTTGTAATAAAGGAAATTCATGCAATTCCCAACTGCGAAAAGCCATTTCTAGGTTACGTCCATTTTCTATATATTTCAACAATCGAAGTTTCTCAGTATCTGATACTTGTACATGAGGAATTTTCCATAGGATTTTTGTTAATTTTATGTTTGGTTTTTCGGTTGCTTTTGAACTTACTACAGCATTAATGTCAGTTGAACTTCTAATAAGAACCAACTCTTGACGTATATTAATTACAATCTTTTTAAAGTCTTCACAAAATCCCATTAAGATTTTCAGAGGTAGACAAACATTAAAATTTCCTTTTTCATCTGTAATTTTTGGTGTAGCTGTTGCATTCCAACATACACTATTATATCTGTTGCAATCGTTTGGTGTAAATGACACGTAACCTTTCATGGTTGAAGTTATTCCAGGATTACGAACTCTATCTATGACATATCCTCCAATTTCATATCGAATTTCATCAAATAAATATGCAATACCGTTGTTTATGAAATCCATAGTCGCACTATATTTGTTATCAGCATCGGTTAAACATCCCTCCAGATACAGAAAACTCTCACAAGGCAACGTATATATATCCTGGGTTTGTATTGGTATACGAATCTCATCAGAATTATTGAATGTGGTATTTGCATATGGTGGATGACTGTGTAGTTCACAATTAACAACAGAATTGTCTATTAACACACGATCGCCAATATTTAAAATATTAAAACTCATTTTTTTGTTTCAATTTAAAACCCAACGAAATTAAAAACAATCGATTTTCAGATGTTAGCGGTTTGAGGTGTCTTGTGTGACTGCTGTTAGTTGGCTTTGTAATACCTGTACTTATATTTGAAATATTATAAATAAACACCATTTTATAATTTTTTTAAATGTAACCTTACTGTGATCATCTCTTTCTTGAAATTGACCAAATTTCCATCCTGATCCACTATTTTAATAAAAATTTCCGTAATGTTTTTCGTATTTACAGGTAAGTAGATAACGTTTCTTGGAATTTCCACAATTTTATAACCTGGAGGTACATTTGGGTAAAATACGTGTATCAGATGATCCTGGTTGTCATTATTATAGGAATTTGTAACCAAATTACAAACAATACATATAGAATTTACTTTATTTATATTTACAGGAAAGTTTGAAATATGTGTTTTCAAAGGTCCAAGTTTTTTCTTTTCAAATCCTAATAAGGAGGCTATTGTGTTTGGTTTTTCGAAATCGATAAATTTATTGCTTTTTATTTCGGATTTTAATGTATTATTATTTGTTCTCATTATCAAAACTGTATCTTCTTCTTTTAATTCAGATACGTCTCTCTTTTTTTTAATTGTTGTAGTTTGTTGTTGTTGTTTTGTTATGGTATTACTTTTCATGGTTTCTTGTGGTAGTGGTGGTGGTGGTATCTTGTTGTTGTTGTTGTTATTAATTGGAATTGATTCTTTTCTACTTTCTATTTCAAAAAGTCGTTGTTGTATATACCTTGTAATATCATCAACTTCATAAGAACCAGTTGGAATTTCAATTTTGTGTTTACCAATATAAAACATATTATTCATATTATCCACATTTGGAATTGTATTGTAAGTGACAAAATCTATTAGTCCTATAACATACTCATTTTCTTCTTCTAAAATTATTGGTGGATATATTTTTGTTGATAATATTGAATCTCTATTAGATAAGACAAATGTATAGGACATATTGTTCTATCAAAGGTTTACTATAGAATGAATACAATTAAAATACTTTTTATTCATTTATTTACCTTTCAAAAAATATAAACATAAATGACCACAATTATATGAATTATAAGATTGATAAACAGTATGATTATATAAAATATTACAAAATCCATTTGAATTAAAGTATTTTATCACTTCCTTGGGAGGTCTAAGGTTACCATAACTATCAAAATAAACAACACGTGTTTTATATTTCTTATAGGCTGTCCAGTGGCTTCCAGGACCGTCTTTATCATCCAAATTAATAATACCACTTTCATATGTTTGAATTTTTTTCGGTAAAGAGTTTCTCATAAATACACCTCGAAAATTTGAAATATTCCATAATTTTGCATATTTTTCCAAATCAATATTGGTTAAAGGACGTTGTGGTAGTGGTGGTGGTGGTGGTGGTGGTGGTGGTAGTGGTGATAGTTTTTTGGATGATTTAATTTTACTCATAAAAAAAGACCCATTCCACTTTTGTATGGTTTTAAATATAAACCTTTTCCCATTGCTATCGATTCCATTGAATTGTTGTGACGTTGTTCTTCTTCGAATTTTTTTTGAGCGTTTTTTGCATCGATTACAGTTTTTGCTACACCTGCGGCACCACCAGATAACGCCCCAAGTGCACTTAATGCAGCGAAAATTGGAATTAAAGGTAGAATTCCACCAGTTTTTTTAGGTATGGGAATAACACGTGGTTTCTTAATTTTCTTAGTGGATTTAGCTATTTTTATTGCTAGTTTAATAGCCTCACCTGCAGTCTTTGGTTGAGACTTTAACAAATGTCCTTTTATCTTTCTGATAACATTATTTAAACTTATAAATTTAGAGTTTTTTTTTATTTTCTTTTTTAATTTATTTTTGGTAGTAGTTTGTTTTCTTTTTTGATGATGAACCATCTTGTACAACGTCTAATTGTAAACTAATATTTTAATTTTGGAACATTTCTTATTTATAATAAAAAACGGAAACATTTTAAAAGACTTTTATTTTATCATAATACAACTAATACAAGATTTAACTTGTTTTAACACGTTTTTTATCTTGATTGTAGTCATCATCATCATCATCATCATCATCATCGTCATCACTGAATTTTCGTTTATTCTTGTTGTTGTTGTTGTTATTTGTTGAAGAAATAGGTTCATCCATGTAAATTTTTACTTTTTTATTTAATGTATTGTTTGGTGGTATATTAACTATTTTTCTTTTACCACGTAATTTTGTATTTAAATTACTTGAATAATTATCAACATCCATTTTTTCCATTGTTCTCCGTTCCATTTCTCTGTCCAGAGCGGTATTTAATTGTTGTTGTTGTTGTTGTTGTTGTCGTTTCTGTTTTAAACTCTTAATGGACTTTGTTTTATGTTGTTTTATTTTCTTTACAATAGTGTTTTTTCCATTGTCACTAAGTGTTTGTAAACAATAATTTATACCCAAAGAAGCTTTTTCTAAATTCACTTTTACTTTATCCAATTCTCTGCAACATTTTTTTATTGTTAAACGATGCTCGGTCGGATTTAAACCTAACCCTAGTTTAACTTTAGCTTTCATAGCACCTGCAACTCCCAATGCAGCCATTCTCTCACTAAATGCTGTATTTTTTGATCGAAATTGTTTCATCGCCTTATCAGCTAAAATTTTATCAGCATCATGACGTTTATGTAAATCTTTTTCTTGTGAATAAGCAATATCATGTTCTTTACAAGCTTCATCTAATCCATTAATACCAGTATCACCTCGAGATAACCTTTTCAGTAATTTTGTTCCTGGACCACAAAACTTGTAACCAGGAAGGTGCATTTCAAACGGTAACTTATTTATTACGGAGTTTAACATCTTACTCCTTTAACTGTTGGAAAGTAACTACAACCGAAACAGTTGAAAATTAAGTTTAAAAAACGACACTTTATTGTTTTTTTCTTTTCCAAATATCCTTTACAGCGACAGCGACAGAAACAGTAATTATTACACTTTCTACAAGCAAGTCCGTCTACCTCGTCATAATTTGACCTATCGAAACATTTGTATTTACAACAATATAGTGCATTGGGCATGGTTGAAAAGAAACTAACAAATAACTAATGAAAATTTATATATATATTTATAAAATTACATAATTTATATACATAAAATATTCAAAATAACTAAACGTATACAAAACAAATATCTTCTAATAATTTGTATGTATTAATATTTGGAAAAGCAAGTGTGGCATTGTCATAGAAATCTTGAACAGATTCCCACCAAAAACCTCGATACGAAATGGATTTGTTCTCAAACTGATTTAGATTATGATGTCCACAATGTAATTGTTTTTTGAATGGTACAATTGGATAGTATCTTCTAAATGATCCTATAGTGTAACCACATGAATAAATTCCAATTTTTTCGTCTAAACAAGACACTGTTGAAAATAATGGAATCAAATTTCTCGAACAAATTGCTGGATATTCATTCAAAACCATTAAATCTTTTTTTACCTCTAACACCATAAAAGTACCAGGTTCTACATTGTATGTTGTATTCACGTATAAAATATTACTTGTTAAAATTTTACTAATTTGTAAAATAAAAATAATTTTCACTAATAGAAACATTATTAACTCTTTCACTGTGTGTAGCAACAATATTAATAATAATAAAATTACAAATAGAATTTTGCTGTTTTATAGTATAAAAACTGCTGACTCTGCACTTATTTTCTATGAATTTCATCATGTGTAGAATGTTTATTTCCATAATATTTGTTTCGTGACTCTACTAAACATTGTATACATACAGTGTTTGGTAATTTTGTTTCACCTTTACATAGCATACAAACAAATTTAACAGGAACAGGCATATTTTTTTTTTGTAACTTCTACTTCTTTTGTTCTTCTCACTTTAATGTTGTGTCTTGTAATGAAAAAAAAATATTAAGTTACTAACATATATTTACAAATTTTCTAATTAAGTAAAACAATACATTATTTAATGCCTATTCTGCTGTTGCTGTTCATTTCTATCAGCCGGACCATCATAGGGTGTGTATCGGCTATCCGAAGAATGTGATGCTAACGGTACTCCAATGTGTGATTGAGAGTGTTGGGTTCTAACGTATCTAGCATATTCCTGTGATGTAAGATTCTGCCATGCTCCAATAGTTTGAAAAATTTGATGTGTTTTCACAACGTTTTTCTTACCCATTTCTTTAATGTGTGTTTACTGTTTTTTTTTAATGTTGTTTCACTTAACAGTTAAGACAGTTTAGTTAATTTTTATTAATGTTTCCTTATTTATATTCACCACACAAAAAAAAATTAAAACATAAAAATAAAAAATCCAAGAGGCTAGGCTAGGCTCGGCTGATTGTTAGTACGACTCTGCTAAATATACAAAAAAAATAATATCAACTGAGTACGCCTCTGCCAACTTATTATCATCTACACAACAACTGTAGTATGACGTAGAAGAACACCGAGCTGTTTGTCTTACACATTTCAACTTTCTATTGCAAGACACTTGATAGCCGTGTTGGTTAAGGCGTCAAGTTTATACACATGAGTTTGTGGGTTCGAATACACACACGATCAAGAAATTTTTTTTCTACATTTATTCTCATCCAAAAATTATTACAAGTTCTATTTGGGCACTAAGGTTGATTAGGGGTGGTAGGGTGACAAAAATAACATAGGGGTGGCTGATAAGGGGTGGTTAAGGTAGGGTGTAAAGGTAGGGTGACAAAAATGACAGGTAAATCAAAGGTGAGTTCTTGTAGGACAGGTGAGTGAAGGTGACGTCAGGTGACGTCAGGTGAGGCTCCTCGATGGCATGCTTACCTTCGGTCATAGGAGCCCGCTTGATATACTACTGGTATACTAAACTATCAACTATTTTCGAAAGGTTTAGAAATGCCAAAGTCCCTAGTAAATATTTTCAACAATTTTGCTATTACAACCATTACCAACAGTAATGAAAATCCAGTAAAATTAGATATTCATGAACCTCTTGAAATTGAAAAACTAAATCCACTAGAAGTAAATTTTGTTGATAAATGTGAAATAGATAATACTGAATTTTCTAAACCATATGATAACAAATTGAAAAAAAATTTGAAAAACATACGTCTCGAACATTGCAACCGTGAAGAGAAACAACTACTTAAAAATTTATGCTTTCAATACAGAGACATTTTTTATTGCGAAGGCATACCCCTTAGTTTTACGAACCAGATTAAACATAAACTTACATTGACTGACGATACCCCTATATTTACAAAATCATACCGGTACCCCGAAATACACAGACAAGAAGTAAAACGACAGATTAATAAAATGCTGAATGATGGCATAATTGAAAATTCACACTCTCCTTTTTCGTCCCCTCTTTGGATTGTCCCAAAACGTCCTAATCCTGTAACCGGCGAAAAATCTTGGCGTTGTGTCATTGACTATAGAAAACTAAACGAACGAACGATAGATGACAAATATCCTTTGCCAAATATTACTGAAATCCTAGATCGACTTGGACGTGCAACTTATTTTTCAACTTTAGATTTAGCCAGTGGTTTCCACCAAATCGAAGTTGACCCACAAGACGTTCATAAAACGGCTTTTAGTACTCCCCGGGGACATTTTCAATTCAAGCGAATGCCGTTCGGACTTAAAAATGCCCCTTCGACATTTCAACGTGTAATGGACAATGTCTTACGTGGACTTACTGATGAAACCTGTATAGTTTATTTAGATGACATCTTAATCTACAGTTCTTCCCTTCAGGAACACCTAGAAAGACTTAAGACAGTGTTTGAAAGACTTAGACAACATAATCTTAAAGTACAACTAGATAAATCTGAATTTTTGCATAAATCCGTAATGTACTTAGGACACGTTATCACTCCCGACGGCGTAAAACCGAACCCAGAAAAAATTACTGCTATAAAAAATTTTCCCATACCAAAGACAAGAACCGAAATAAAAAGCTTTTTAGGACTGTTAGAATATTACAGACGGTTTATTAAAGACTTTGCGAAGATAACAAAACCAATGACCAAATGTTTGAAAAAGGACTCTAAAATAATACATGACAGGGAATTTATAGACTGTTTTAATACGTGTAAACATATTTTAACTAACGACCCCATATTACAGTACCCCGATTTTAGTCAACCCTTTATATTAACCACCGATGCAAGCAATTATGCAATAGGTGCAGTTTTATCGCAAGGAACGTTACCAAATGACAGACCCATAGCATACGCATCAAGGACATTAAATGACTCTGAGACAAAATACTCGACCATTGAAAAAGAATTACTTGCTTGTAAACATTTTAGAGCATACTTATTCGGTAGAAAATTTGTCATTTACACAGACCAAAAACCTTTGACTTGGCTCTTTAGCTTAAAAGAACCAAATTCTAAATTAGTACGGTGGCGGTTAAAATTGGAAGAATTCAATTACCAAATAATGTACAAAAAGGGAAAACTAAATACTAACGCAGACTGTCTCTCACGTATTTTAGTTAATGCTTTAGAAAACGAATCTGTCGTAAATAACCCTGGTGAAGTAAACCAAGACATTTTAGAATACTTAAAAGACCTAGCTGAAAATATGCAACTTGATCCACAACCTACCACTAGCATAGACGAACTACCCCGACAAAAAATAAACATTATATCAGACATCAAAATTCCCAGAGACAATCGAAGTGAAACAGATTCGACGATACATTCGACAGCTAACGAAACTACAAACTGTGGCATACCTATATTAGACGAAATAATTAATAACAAAATGAATCAAATTCTAATTTATCCAAACATTTATCAGAAGACCGACATCAGTCACGAATCGTACGAAAATCATAAAATCATAAAAGTAAAAATCCCAAATATTGAAAAGAACGAAAAATTTATATTAGATTTTTTAAAGGAATTCACAAACCCAGGTTTAACTTTCTATTTATATTTCCATAACAATAAATTATTTAACGATTTCACAAAAGTGTATTTAAAATATTTTTCTGAACGTGGCCCCAAATTAATTAAATGTACGAAATTTGTAAACACCGTTAAAGATAAAGAAGAACAGATACTTTTAATACGAAACTACCATGAGGGAAAAACAAATCATCGAGGTATCAACGAAACATTAGAAAAATTACGTACAAATTATTATTGGAAAAAAATGAAAGCTTCGGTTTCAGATTTTATAAATGAATGCTCCATTTGCCAGAAAAACAAATATTCAAGACAAAATCCTCATACTCCTTTAATGTTAACCGAAACAGCTAGTAAACCTTTTCAGATTGTACACGCCGATCTATTTTTCTATGATGGACAAAACTACCTTACAATTACAGACGCTTTCACTAAATTTACCCAGGTTCATCTAATTTCCGGTAAAAACGCAATTCATGTAGCAAAAGCCTTTATTAAGTATTTCACCTCTTTTGGAGTTCCTCAATTAATTGTTGTTGATAAAGGTAGAGAATTTAATAACGAATCTGTTAAGGACCTGTTAAACTTACACAAAATTAAAATCCATTTTACCACCTCTGGCCATCACGAATCAAATTCAATTGCAGAGAGGTTACACTCTACTCTCATAGAACATTTAAGAATCCTAAAAGATATTTATCCAGACGAGAACGACTTAATGGACTATGCTGTTATCGCTTATAATAATTCAATTCATAGTTCCACTAACTTCACCCCCTTTGAACTGACCTTCGGTCACACGGATACCCGAAATCCTAATGAAATTTTCCTATCAAAATCTTTTTATTCTGAGTACGTTGACAATCATAAAGAAAAGTTAAAACATTTGTATGACGAAATAAAAGAAAAGCTAACAGACAAAAAGACCAAGACAGTAGACAAACTTAATACTAAAGCAAATACAAACCTAGAATTCAAATTAGGCCAAATTGTTTTTAAGAAAAATACTCAAAAACGTAATAAAAAGGATAAACCGTTTTTAGGCCCATTCTCCATAACCAAAATTCTTGACAGAAACCGTGTTGAAATAACTTCTACTAAAGTAAAACATAAGAAAATAACTGAACATACTGAAACTATTCATATTAAAGAATTAAAGAAACCACCCGTTTCAGATTCTTGCTCTGGACAGCCAGCGCCCGAAAAGACTCAATCAAATTCCATAACCTAAACAAAAATCCTGGACTCCTTCCTCTTAAATTAGGCACGGCACAAATCAAGACTGATTTTTGGACCTTTGTTCACATTTATGACATAACAAACATTACTAAAGATTTTTTGACACTACAAAGAAACTACAGACAAATTAAACTTTCAATTAGTAACTCTCCTGAAATAACCAATTTTACTAACGAATTTCAAAATTCATATCATTTAATTCAAATCATTGAAAACAAGATAATTTTACAATTAAATCAATTAAATCCTGTTTGGAAAACTAAATCAAAAAGATCACTGTTTGATGGTATTGGTTCTGCAATTAAATTTTTCACTGGTAATCTTGATAATGACGATGCAATCCGTTATGATAAAGCAATAACAACTTTAACTGAAAATCAAAATAAAATGAAAACAGTAGTCAACGATCAAATAACATTACTACAGTCATCCATAAAAAACTTTGTAAATAATTCTAATATATTAGCACATAACCAAGAAATTTTAAGTTCTCGAATCAATGAAATTGAAGAAATGATAAACAAATTAAACTTAGCTGAGGTATCGACGCTTCATTACTTTATACTAGAAAGATTGGTCACACAGTTTTCAATAAGTTATCAAATAATTTATGACATATTAGAGAAAATTGAGGTGGCAATCAGCTTTTTTATAATTCACGTTCACAAAGTTTCTATTTCGACACTAAAAACGGTATCGAAATAGATTCATTGTAACACTGTTTTTGGTAACTTTTTGTTTTACACAATTGGTTGCACTGCACTGATTTTCAACGAAAGAGTTCAGGTAGTAAATCAAAAAGTATGTTGTAGTAAATTATTAACTGCATTATCAGCGTTACTGCTAAATTCGGAATATTTTATACAAATTTGACAAACATTCTAATTTAAAATCATTAAAACTGACAAGTGTCAAAACTGTCAAGATTGCCAACATAAATAAATATTTCGAAAAACTCTCATTTTACTTTTTTTCTATACTTTTAAAAGTTCATTATAAAAAATAGTATGTAACACTCGAGTTACAATGACGGTTTGTAGTACTCGTTCTTTGCGAAACTCACGGCTTCGCGGTTCGTTTCACAAACTGAACTCGTACTACGAAACCTCTGTCATTGTAACACTTGTATTACAATATACTATTCTAAACTCAATGCCCTTCATAATGCTATTGCAGATCCAAACGAGTTATCTTCCGAAATCTTAGAAGCTAATAATAAACTAGAAAATAAAAAATTTCCTTTTGATTTATCAGTAAATAATATTTTATTATTTGAAAAAATTATCGAAATTAAAAGCTATAGTAAGCAAAATAAAATTATCTTTATATTAGAGGTCCCAATTGTTGAGGAAAATGATTATAATTACTATCACTTATATTCCTTACCAACCCCAAATGAGACCCACTTTAAAGCCATAATTCCTTATTCCAAATACCTCCTCCTTAGTGAGCAAAATTACGGACAGACAGACACCAGTTGCAAAGAAGTCTCACCAGAACAATTCTTATGCCAGGATGTTCAGCCAACAACCATTACACCATATTCACCGTGTGAAATACATCTATTAAAGTATTCAAAATTTTTAACCCAGTGTCAACAGATTCCAGTCAAAATAAAGGACCTTAAAATTCAAAAATTAGAAGGCAACAAGTGGATTGTGATATCACCATCTAGTTTAGTGGCGGTTCAAAAATGTGGTAAAGATTTTGACAATATTCCGATCAGTGGTACCTATTTAATAGAACTTAGTGATTGTGAGATTTTAATAGACAAAATTAATTTAAAGACTTACAAATTTAAAACTCCAAATTTTGAAAATATCGAACTACCAAATTTAAAAACAAAAGCGAGTTATAATTCAACAAGTAATATTAGTTTCAAGCCATTGGAAATAGACTCTTTAAACCTTGACGAACTAAAAAATATTCACAAAAGTTTACAGGGAGAAAAATCAGCCTTGGAGAAAATGGAACCTTCTCCAATTCATTTCAACAAAATTAGTTTTTACACTATTCTACTGTATTTGATTTTCGTTTTTATTTTAATAACTATAATATACAAGATTTGCAGACATAAATCGAAAAGACATCGTAACGAAGCAAAGGCCAACCCGGAACCAAATTTAGAAGATTTTCCATACATATCGAACTCTGGACTTCAATCAACCCCATAGTTCTCATCCAGCCCCGGAAGAGTTACATAACCGAAATAGATGACGATGCTTAGAAAAAGTGTTAACGTTGTACTTTTATACAACATTATAAATTAATGTAAATGTAATAAAATTTCAGATCTTTTTATTTCATTGTAGAATAAAGTTCTCAAAATTTAAGTTTGATTTTGTTTTTAAAAAGTGCTTTTCTAGTTAGCAGAACGTAAATTGCATATACTTTTTTATATTCTTGTTATCGTATCATATATAGAAAAAACTCATGCCGATGATTGTACAAGGATGTGAGTCAGTCTTCGCTCGATACAAGAATAAATCATTTGTTTCGGGAATTGTAACACAAACAGTCAATTTTGTTTTAGAAGTGATATTTTATTTTTAAATAAAGTATGATAATAACATTTAGTTTATAGTTTTTGTAGAAAATTTTATCTTTGTAAGTATCGTTTATTTTAGTTAGAACGATTTGATTGTGGCTGCTCTAGATTTTATATTTGAAATACAAATTTTTTTTTGTACATAATTGTAAACATTCACTAACAATTTAGTATGTGTTAGGTGTTAAGTTATTTTTATTTTATTTTTTTAACTAAAAAAATAAAGATTTGGTTTTAGAATACAATAAAATTAATATTAAACATTTTTAATTACAGATCCTTCCTAAAAGCTGGAACATCTTTTCCGAGACAACTTCCTTCGCTGTTGCCCAGGGGCGAGAAAGGTCTACCCGTATTTTAACGTAAAAAACGCTCCTAATATTACCAACAAATGCGCTGTTCAATTGTGCATTAAATATAGAAGAATAATAAACTAGAAGAAAAAGAGCGCGCAAGCATAAAACTGAAGATTAGGGATTTCATTATCTAATGTATACCGTGTTATTTCATACAATAAATGAAATAAAACAAGGCAAACAAAACCAAAGGGCGGAAATTACAAATTAAAAAAAAACAAAGTGGCACGAGATAACGAAGAAAAGTGGACAAAACGAATAATACAATGGAGGTCAAGACAACATAGATGAGGTGCAGGAAGACCACAAAAAGATGAGCCGATGAGATCAAGGAACATGTAGGGAAAAACTAGCACTAGTTAGCTCAAGACCAACGAAGTTTGAAAAAACAAGGGGAGGCCTATGTCCAGGAGTGGCCCAGAAGGGACTGCTTAAGAAAAAGACAAAGAAGAAGAATGTATACTGTATTCAATGGTATTGGTTGCATTCTGATTCGAAAAATCCTATTAAAAACTGACCATTTCTCCGCCCTCATGCGTTTCTTCTAACATAGCGCGCAGTCGTCACCAGAAAAGAAGTAGAAAACTGAGCATTTCTCGTTAATCATTATCTTCTGATTTCGTTATATAGTTTAACCCTATCTGGTTTACTCAAATTTTGTCATTTTTTTATCATTTTCCACCTTAGCTTCCTCTAAATATAGTGTGCCATATTCTGTCTATTCCCACGAAAATGCAGGTGTTTTATACTTCAGGTGTCCGTGAGACGGAGCCTAACACAGCGCGCAGTCACCAAAAAGAAGTAGCAAACCCAGCGTTTCTCGTTATTCATCTTCTTCCGATTTCATTATAAAGTTTATCCTTATCTGGTTTATTCGAATTTTATCATTTTTTCATCATACTCCCCCTCAGCTCCCATTTAATGTAGTGTGCCATATTCTATCTTTCCCACGAAAATGCAGGTGTTTGATACTTCAGGTGTCCGTGAGACGGAGCCTAACACAGCGCGCAGTCACCAAAATAAAGTAGAAAACCCAGCGTTTCTCGTTATTCATCTTCTTCTGATTTCATTATAAAGTGTATCCGTATCTGGTTTATTGGATTTTTGCCATTTTTTCATTATTCTTCCCCTCAGCTCCCATTAAATGTAGTGTGCCATATTCTATCTTTCCCACGAAAATGCAGGTGTTTGATACTTCAGGTGTCCGTGAGACGGAGCCTAACACAGCGCGCAGTCACCAAAAAGAAGTAGAAAACCCAGCGTTTCTCGTTATTCATCTTCTTCTGATTTCATTATAAAGTGTATCCGTATCTGGTTTATTGGATTTTTGCCATTTTTTCATTATTCTTCCCCTCAGCTCCCATTAAATGTAGTGTGCCATATTCTATCTTTCCCACGAAAATGCAGGTGTTTGATACTTCAGGTGTCCGTGAGACGGACCCTAACACAGCGCGCAGTCACCAAAAAGAAGTAGAAAACCCAGCGTTTCTCGTTATTCATCTTCTTCTGATTTCATTATAAAGTGTATCCGTATCTGGTTTATTGGATTTTTGCCATTTTTTCATTATTCTTCCCCTCAGCTCCCATTAAATGTAGTGTGCCATATTCTATCTTTCCCACGAAAATGCAGGTGTTTGATACTTCAGGTGTCCGTGAGACGGAGCCTAACACAGCGCGCAGTCACCAAAAAGAAGTAGAAAACCCAGCGTTTCTCGTTATTCATCTTCTTCTGATTTCATTATAAAGTGTATCCTTATCTGGTTTATTGGATTTTTGCCATTTTTTCATCATTCTTCCCCTCAGCTCCCATTAAATTTAGTGTGCCATATTCTATCTTTCCCACGAAAATGCAGGTGTTTGATACTTCAGGTGTCTGTGAGACGGAGCCTTAACACAGCGCGCAGTCACCAAAAAGAAGTAGAAAACCCAGCGTTTCTCGTTATTCATCTTCTTCTGATTTCATTATAAAGTTTATCCTTATCTGGTTTATTGGAATTTTGTCATTTTTTCATTATTCTCCACCTTAGCTTCCTTTAAATGTAGTGTGCCATATTCTTTCTTTCCCAAGAAAATGCAAGTGTTTGATACTTCAGGTGTCCGTGAGACGGAGCCTAACACAGCGCGCAGTCACCAAAAAGAAGTAGAAAACCCAGCGTTTCTCGTTATTCATCTTCTTCTGATTTCATTATAAAGTGTATCCTTATCTGGTTTATTGGATTTTTGCCATTTTTTCATCATTCTCCCCCTCAGCTCCCATTAAATGTAGTGTGCCATATTCTATCTTTCCCAAGAAAATGCAGGTGTTTGATACTTCAGGTGTCCGTGAGACGGAGCCTAACACAGCGCGCAGTCACCAAAAAGAAGTAGAAAACCCAGCGTTTCTCGTTATTCATCTTCTTCTGATTTCATTATAAAGTGTATCCTTATCTGGTTTATGTAGTGTGCCATATTCTATCGTTCCCACGAAAATGCAGGTGTTTGATACTTCAGGTGTCCGTGAGACGGAGCCTAACACAGCGCGCAGTCACCAAAAAGAAGTAGAAAACCCAGCGTTTCTCGTTATTCATCTTCTTCTGATTTCATTATAAAGTGTATCCTTATCTGGTTTATTCGATTTTTGCCATTTTTTCATCATTCTCCCCCTCAGCTCCCATTAAATGTAGTGTGCCATATTCTATCTTTCCCACGAAAATGCAGGTGTTTGATACTTCAGGTGTCCGTGAGACGGAGCCTAACACAGCGCGCAGTCACCAAAAAGAAGTAGAAAACCCAGCGTTTCTCGTTATTCATCTTCTTCTGATTTCATTATAAAGTGTATCCTTATCTGGTTTATTGGATTTTTGCCATTTTTCATCATTCTTCCCCTCAGCTCCCATTAAATGTAGTGTGCCATATTCTATCGTTCCCACGAAAATGCAGGTGTTTGATACTTCAGGTGTCCGTGAGACGGAGCCTAACACAGCGCGCAGTCACCAAAAAGAAGTAGAAAACCCAGCGTTTCTCGTTATTCATCTTCTTCTGATTTCATTATAAAGTGTATCCTTATCTGGTTTATTCGAATTTTGTCATTTTTTCATTATTCTCCCCCTCAGCTCCCTTTAAATGTAGTGTGCCATATTCTATCTTTCCCACGAAAATGCAGGTGTTTGATACTTCAGGTGTCCGTTAGACGGAGCCTAACACAGCGCGCAGTCACCAAAAAAAAGTAGAAAACCCAGCGTTTCTCGTTATTCATCTTCTTCTGATTTCATTATAAAGTGTATCCTTATCTGGTTTATTGGATTTTTGCCATTTTTTCATCATTCTCCCTCTCAGCTCCCATTAAATGTAGTGTGCCATATTCTATCTTTCCCACGAAAATGCAGGTGTTTGATACTTCAGGTGTCCGTGAGACGGAGCCTAACACAGCGCGCAGTCACCAAAAAGAAGTAGAAAACCCAGCGTTTCTCGCTATTCATCTTCTTCTGATTTCATTATAAAGTGTATCCTTATCTGGTTTATTGGATTTTTGCCATTTTTTCATCATTCTTCCCCTCAGCTCCCATTAAATTTAGTGTGCCATATTCTATCTTTCCCACGAAAATGCAGGTGTTTGATACTTCAGGTGTCCGTGAGACGGAGCCTAACACAGCGCGCAGTCACCAAAAAGAAGTAGAAAACCCAGCGTTTCTCGTTATTCATTTTCTTCTGATTTCATTATAAAGTGTATCCTTATCTGGTTTATTGGATTTTTGCCATTTTTTCATCATTCTCCTTCTCAGCTCTCTTTAAATGTAGTGTGCCATATTCTATCTTTCCCACGAAAATGCAGGTGTTTGATACTTCAGGTGTCCGTGAGACGGAGCCTAACACAGCGCGCAGTCACCAAAAAGAAGTATAAATCCAGCGTTTCTCGTTATTCATCTTCTTCTGATTTCATTATAAAGTGTATCCTTATCTGGTTTATTCGAATTTTGTCATTTTTTCATTATTCTCCCCCTCAGCTCCCTTTAAATGTAGTGTGCCATATTCTATCTTTCCCACGAAAATGCAGGTGTTTGATACTTCAGGTGTCCGTTAGACGGAGCCTAACACAGCGCGCAGTCACCAAAAAGAAGTAGAAAACACAGCGTTTCTCGTTATTCATCTTCTTCTGATTTCATTATAAAGTGTATCCTTATCTGGTTTATTGGATTTTTGCCATTTTTTCATCATTCTCCTTCTCAGCTCTCTTTAAATGTAGTGTGCCATATTCTATCTTTCCCACGAAAATGCAGGTGTTTGATACTTCAGGTGTCCGTGAGACGGAGCCTAACACAGCGCGCAGTCACCAAAAAGATGTATAAAACCCAGCGTTTCTCGTTATTCATCTTCTTCTGATTTCATTATAAAGTGTATCCTTATCTGGTTTATTCGAATTTTGTCATTTTTTCATTATTCTTCCCCTCAGCTCCCTTTAAATGTAGTGTGCCATATTCTATCTTTCCCACGAAAATGCAGGTGTTTGATACTTCAGGTGTCCGTTAGACGGAGCCTAACACAGCGCGCAGTCACCAAAAAGAAGTAGAAAACCCAGCGTTTCTCGTTATTCATCTTCTTCTGATTTCATTATAAAGTATATCCTTATCTGGTTTATTGGATTTTTGCCATTTTTTCATCATTCTTTCCCTCAGCTCCCATTAAATTTAGTGTGCCATATTCTATCTTTCCCACGAAAATGCAGGTGTTTGATACTTCAGGTGTCCGTGAGACGGAGCCTAACACAGCGCGCAGTCACCAAAAAGATGTATAAAACCCAGCGTTTCTCGTTATTCATCTTCTTCTGATTTCATTATAAAGTGTATCCTTATCTGGTTTATTCGAATTTTGTCATTTTTCATTATTCTTCCCCTCAGCTCCCTTTAAATGTAGTGTGCCATATTCTATCTTTCCCACGAAAATGCAGGTGTTTGATACTTCAGGTGTCCGTTAGACGGAGCCTAACACAGCGCGCAGTCACCAAAAAGAAGTAGAAAACCCAGCGTTTCTCGTTATTCATCTTCTTCTGATTTCATTATAAAGTGTATCCTTATCTGGTTTATTCGAATTTTGTCATTTTTTCATTATTCTTCCCCTCAGCTCCCTTTAAATGTAGTGTGCCATATTCTATCTTTCCCACGAAAATGCAGGTGTTTGATACTTCAGGTGTCCGTTAGACGGAGCCTAACACAGCGCGCAGTCACCAAAAAAAAGTAGAAAACCCAGCGTTTCTCGTTATTCATCTTCTTCTGATTTCATTATAAAGTGTATCCTTATCTGGTTTATTGGATTTTTGCCATTTTTTCATCATTCTTCCCCTCAGCTCCCATTAAATGTAGTGTGCCATATTCTATCTTTCCCACGAAAATGCAGGTGTTTGATACTTCAGGTGTCCGTGAGACGGAGCCTAACACAGCGCGCAGTCACCAAAAAGAAGTAGAAAACCCAGCGTTTCTCGTTATTCATCTTCTTCTGATTTCATTATAAAGTGTATCCTTATCTGGTTTATTCGAATTTTGTCATTTTTTCATTATTCTCCCCCTTAGCTCCCATTAAATGTAGTGTGCCATATTCTATCTTTCCCATGAAAATGCAGGTGTTTTATACTTCAGGTGTCGGTTAGATGAAGCCTAACACAGCGCGCATTCATCAAAAAGAAATAGAAAACGTTTCTTGTTATTTATCTTCTTCTGATTTCATTATAAAGTGTATCAGGAAGGAGGGATCTGCGTATTGTCAATACTAAAAAGTGCGACGGAAACGGCCATGTTGGACAGCCACTTTTTGACTCATTCTTATTTACTTTTGGTTGTGTTTAATGGTCGTTTCTTTTTTGTGTCTTTTAAATAGTCTATCTGTCGTGTGTTTTTAGTTTTATTTCTTTTGTGTATTTTAGTTACAGTTAAAATTACCTATTTATATTAATATTTTTGACAATTGTGTTATAATTTTAAGTTAATACAAAAACGTATTTCACAGCATGCAAAATGATGATAAAAATGGTTTAGACAACTATCCATCCAATTAATAAATTATGTTTGTGATTGTTTTTTTAAACACAAGGATAAATTATTTTTGTAAAAACTATATAAAAGATGAAAGCGTAAGAAGTATATATATACAGTATGATGCAAAAGTATGAAATAAATTCATTATTTCAGAAACAGACGACTTTTTTAAAAAAAAGTGTGAGGTGTCAAGGGACACCCGGGTGGAACGAAGTTCCTTTCGATTAATTAGTGAAGGAATTAGTAATTTGTAAACATAACAGAGTGTTTATACATACATAAGCATTTATTATTGTTTGTATAAAATCTCTACTTACCTAACAGTTCATTTCTTTTAACAAAAGTGTCCATTTATACAATACCAGAGCTTTAAATGACACATCTTTTTAAAATTACTTTTTATAATTTAAAACAGGAATTAACAATTCAATACAAAAAATTTAAAATTAAAATATTTGACAGTGACTGACAGTTAAGGTAATTTGACGTAGTCAAGTTACGAACTATTTTTAAAATGTTTATGAATTTATTAATTTATAAAAACAGGATGAAATAAAATGTAATACTATTATAGTTAATTATTATTTTTTCTACAGTATTTTCTTTTTAATGTACATTTTCTTTTAATTTAAAATAGTGTCTTTTTAATTGTAATATATCTATCTATGAGAGAGAGGGAGAGAGAGTTATTTATTTTTTGGTCTGTGAGAGAGAGAAACATGCGTGTGTAGGTGCATTGTGTCGGTGCATAGTGTCGTGACAACTTTTGGTATGAATTTTTTTGGGCTAGCTCCTAGCGTCAGTCGTAACTGTTCGTAACGCGCGAAAGGGAACTTCGTTCCAAAAACATAAAACCGATTTATAAAAATCATAACTAACACTCTTATTAATCATAATTTAACTAATTTACAATTAAAAATAGAATTTTTTAACACAAAAATGCAAAATTTTAACGAGAATAAACCTATACAAAATTCATATATGTAATTTACATATATGACAAAATTCAACAAATTGACAGCTAGAAATACAAATTTTTTGATTGGTTACAAATTTGGCCTCTGTCTTTGAGGTTGTTCGGTGAAATTTATAATAATTATTGTAAAATATATTTAAATAATAATAAAATAGTTATAAAAACAAGTTTTTACTAACATTTTATATTTTTTTAAACATTTTCTGTTTGTCAAAACTCTTTCAAACAAATTGCCATCTTTCGTCTATGGTTCTAAAGAACTTATTACTTAATTTTCTGATAGATGTCGCACTGTCGTTTGTTGGTTTGATTTCATTAAAAAACTATCTTTTTGTACAACTGTCATTAAAAGTGACACTTTTAATGATAGCAAACAATGTTAAAAACGATTGTTTACATAGCAGCGTGTTAAAAATACTTTTAACACGTTGCCATGTAAACAAGTTTACTTTTAACACGGTTTAGTTTACTTTTAACACGGTTTGGTTTATTGTCATTGCAAATTCGCTCGTTTCATTATCAAAATAGGGAAGTTGTACAAAAAACATTGTATGGTATTTGTATTAAAAGTGATTTTATTTTGTTCGTGAAATTGTTCAATTCGCTCCGCTCATTTCACAAACGTTTTCACTCACAAAATAAAACCCCACTTTTAACACTCATATCATAAATAACTATTTATACCGAAAAAACAACTTTTTATATTTTATGTAAAAGATTTAAAAGTGTTTTTAATCTATATTGATTACAATATTATTGATAAATCGAATTATATTATTCAACTTACCTTTCTTTAGGAGATTCTGCTATGTGGGTTAAAGTGAGAGAGAAATAATCTGCCAACTAGATCTAAATGTAGATTTAGAAAAAATTCGTTTTTACTAAAAGTTTAGTTGGTAACAATGACACTTCTAAAAAAAATTGTATAGTCGATTCATATAGAAGTGTCATCAAGTGGGCTGGGTACGTGTGAGATTATCTTTAACTTTATTACTAGATTCAATGGAAACAGAACTTTAGTTAGGGAATTATATGTCATTGCGATGTGTCAAATTTCACTAAACGTGGGTGCTGCCACTACAAATTTGAATTTTTCAGAAACTACTTGATGACATTTCTATTTGAATCACAGATATAGACAATCTAGATCGGAAATAACCATTTGGCGAAATCCTAAAAATACACACACCATGCGATTGAAATTGAGAGGTTTATGCTCATGCGCATTTGCTCTTTTATCGTTTTAAAGCGTATGCCAGAAGTGTCATCTTTCATTTGTGTCAATTGAAATTTTTTTTATTTATTGTAAATTAGTTATTTGGCGTTATTAATCTGTGCTCAAAACGATTTATACATTAAATTTATTAAATTCAAGTTAAGATTTAAATTTTTAATAAATCCTGCTTTGTACGTTTCAATGCGCAGTCGCATAAACCTCTCTTTTACGCTTTCAATTGTACGTATTTTATAAAAATGACATTTCCGATGTATATTGTCTATATCTGTGATTTGAATCGACTATATCTTTAATTTTTGAAGCGTCATTGTTACCAACAAAACTTTTAGTAAAAACGAAAAACGAGTTTGTTCAAAAATGATATTTTGGTAACGAAAAAACAATAAATAATACTCAAAAACATTTAAATACTTAATTACAAAGAAAAAAATTACATTTTTAATGAAGGCACACCTTCCAAAAATAGAAAATAATTAAAATTAAATCAATACATGGCAGTGAAGAATTTTTATAAATAAAATCCTTTTTTAATGAAAAAAATTCACATCTTTGGCGGAAAAATTACATTAGGTAATAATAAATTAAAATATTTAAAAATATAATGTTAAATTTAACAAAATTTTTTAAATTTTTAAAATCGATTGAAAAATGGGGGAATTACAGAATTTTTAGTTGAGTATTTTGGAAACTAAAAAAAGATATCGAAATGCAGTTTTTTTTGTTTTTTAAATATTTAAAATCTGTTAAAATATTGGTTTTATAAAAGTTTCCAAATTTTCAACTGAGTAAAATCCCAATCAAAATAAAAAAAATTAATTTAAGAATTTTTGGAATAATCCGATAAAATCGCTTCCTTTTTGAACCTCGCTAATTCCTTTGCCAACTCGTTCGGTAAATCTTTTCGTTCGTGCGTTTTCGCAAAACGGGAAATTACTCCATTAATTCATTATACAAATCTTGTAATGAAATAAATGAAATAAATAACTCTCTCTCCCTCTCTCTCATAGATAGATATATTACAATTAAAAAAACAATATTTTAAATAAAAAGAAAATGTACATTAAAAAGAAAATACTGTAGAAAAAATAATAATTAACTATAATAGTATTACATTTTATTTCATCCTGTTTTTATAAATTAATAAATTCATAAACATTTTAAAAATAGTTCGTAACTTGACTATTTAGGTACCTACGTCAAATTACCTTAACTGTCAGTTACTGTCAAATATTTTAATTTTAAAATTTTGTATTGAATTGTTAATTCCTGTTTTAAATTATAAAAAGTAATTCTAAAAAGATGTGTTCTCTAAAGCTCTGGTATTGTATAAATGGACACTTTTGTTAAAAGAAACGAACTCTTAGGTAAGTAGAGATTTTATACAGACAATAATAAATGCTTATGTAAGTATAAACACTCTGTTGTGTTTACAAATTACTAATTCCTTCACTAATTAATCGAAAGGAACTTCGTTCCATCCGGGTGTCCCTTGACACCTCACACTTTTTTTTTTTGTTATAAATTTCTTAATATTAATTTTGTTGTTAAATAAGTATATTTTTTTACTTGTAAATATGTAAAATAAATTGTTTGAACATTTTCTTTCTTACCATTAACCTTAGAAATTGTCTTCCGTTTTTTTTAATTGTCGATTAATGTATATTGAATATTATTTATGGTATTTCCGTTACAATTTAAGATTTATGAAATTTTATTAGGAAAAACTAGGTTGTTTAAAAAAGGAGAGGCTTGAAGGAAGGCGGAAAGTTGAGAAAGGAAGGAAAAGAAGTCAAATGGGGAAACATGTTTAGTACATTTCACCTCATCTTAACGAGTTGCAGAGTGGTACCTCCTCGGGCGATGGTAAGTTCCATCTACCACCAGGTGTCTCATTATGTAGCCAAAATACTCTAGCTTGCGATGTTTTACGATAGTAGTTATATGTATTGTTCTTTAGATACGTCTCAGAACTTCATTGTCAACCCAAATAATTTCAAACAGTCGTCTATTTAACCACATTTCAAATGCTTCTAGAATAGATTTATGTCATAACTGCAGAAAACGTTTTCCATTCTAACTTTGATTTTTACGACTGGGTCACACTTCTCATTAATGTTGTTACCAAGATACGTCAGTTTATCCACTCTATCCAAAACTAAATATTTGACTACTATACCATTATCTTTTACGTAATTTTCTTTACTAATTATCATATATTTAGTTTTATTGGCTTTAAGCTTTAATCCAAATTGTTAACAGACTTGGTTAATTCAGTTCATTAAAACTTGAAGATCTTTGAAAGAAACTGTTAGAACTAAGATACCATCAGCATATCTAATGTTGTTTATGATTTCGCCATTGATGATGATACCTTATTTCGTAGCCTCTGCGACTGTATCGTCGAATATAAATTCCGAATAGAGATTAAACAGCAGAGGAAATAGTATACAGCATACAGCCTTGTCGTACACTCTTTTTAATATCTATTTCTTCAAAAAAATGTTGTTCTACTGAATTTTAGCAGTTTCTCCCCCAGCATTGTTGGAAATTACACGTAGATCTTTATTGTCTATTCCGGAACTGTGGATCCATATAAAAGCTATGTGGTGTGATTAGCAAATAATGATTGTCGTTTTTATATAAAAATGTATTTTGTAATAGAAATTTACATTATAACAAGAGGAAAAAATTGAGCTCCATAAAAATACAACTACTAAAGTGAAAAATTATCTCACAGCTAAAATACATAAATTAAATAAAAATAATCATCAACAAAAAAAAATTATGATCCTCAATAATTACACAGAAATAATGATGCATGAAAAGCGAAATTCTTTTGGCAAATTTTAAGCAACCCAATCTTTACAACTTTATAAAAATTAAATATGTGGAATACTGTAAAATAAAAACTCGGACGTCAGGTAAAATGGTTTATACCAGATTAACTTTAAGGGGGTATTACTGTTTAGAAAATTCAAAAATTCGATCTTTCTTTTTTACATTTTCTTTACATCTAGGGTTTCAAGAATATGCGTCCAAAAACAATACGCAGAGTGTAGACGACATTTTTCAAGTCGGGCGCACGTTTTTCTCAAAAACTATTCGACCAATTGATTTCTGTTTTTGCACATATTTTGAGAGAACTATCATATATAGTATAGCTTAGGTTGATACCGGTAGCTTTATTATTTTAGCCCTGCTCTCAGGTTTTACTTGATAATTTATCGGGAAAATAAAATGTTTATTTTCAAACTCCTGCCAAATCACTTTAAAAACAAGCTTCTAAACGATAATACCGCTTTAAGTTTGGGTATATTTAAAAGTCAAATGGTTTAAACCACAATCTATACAAGGGTGTCTTTAAAATAATCACTTAAATCTAGATTTATAATATAAAAATTAAATATTAGCTACTTATATACAATTAAACATTTCAGTCTGCAGAGTAGATATATAAACAAAAATTTAAACCATTACAAGTACTGAATTTTAAATAAAGCAATTAATAGATAAAACACCCTTGTAACCTATTTCCATTTCTAATTCCAACTCTGGAATCCCGCGTATAAATAACCTTAACCTGACTCGATATTTTCACCGATACTCGAAAAGTTCCTTGCAATGCAAATTAATCAATTGTCGCTTTTATTCTGTCGACGTTGAAGTGCGGCAGCTAAATCTTGTTTTAGAGCTTGTTGTTGACGACTTTCTGTCAAAGGTTGAACGGATCGTAGACTGTTAACAATATCCTTGGTCTTGCTGAAGTAAATTTCATTTAAAGTGTTTCTGATTTTATTTTCCATATCTTCCACCATCCTACCAATGTTTGCGATGTGCGGATTGCTCTCATTCACTGCGGCATCTTGTTCAATCTATAACAGTTACAAAATTATTGACCCATGTGCACACTACTGAAGCTATCCTACCGCAGTGCACATAGAAAAATTATTAAATTACACAAATTAATACAGAATTTTACCTTTAACTTAAGTACAGAAACTTCTAAACCTCGCAATAAGAAATCATATATGATGGTATCTGCTAAGACCAAACCTTACAAAATTTTACAATCTTTCACAAAAAATTGCATTTCAAAAGTGTCAAGATAATGTTTTTTACATATTCGAAATTCGGGAAACAAAGACAAAACTTCTTAAAATAAGGGTTCTACCATCAAAATTCAGGGAAACAAGTGAAGAAAAGACGACTCTTTCGTAAGGGATAACACGCTCATTTAGAAAGAATATAAATAACAGAGTTTCTAACACGATAGTGCATTAAGATGTTTTTTTACAAAGGTTGACTACGTAGTGACAAGATTATTAATCAATTTCTTTCATTCAAGTCCACGAGATTATAAATGCTACCACGCTATAATCCACCAGATCAAAATAGGCGTTAAAAAATTACTCTAAATAAAAATTTAAGTGAAAATTTACCTGTCGAGTTAGACTTCCACCTAAATTCATAGTTCCAGAGCCCTGTTTATTTGTCTGAAGCCACAACATAACAGTAGAAGTCATTTTATAATGCGAATTTCTTCCAGAACTTTTTTCTTGAACTTCCACCACATGTAGTGAGTCCCAACAGCCTTTAATTTTTTTGCTGCCATCTCCAGTTTTTTTAATTAAAATTACACCTATAAAAATTGCCAATCAAAGATAGATTTACATTATGTTAAGCGGTACGAACTAGTGATGATATATAATTTTGTTTTTACCTGCAAAACCATGATCTAAATCCCAAAAATAAACTGATGAAACTCCTCCTTCAAAATACATTTCCCTGTACTGATCAAATGCATGATTTGCATCTAACTCTAACTTTCTTAAACGTTCAGAAGGCATAGAACCATCTTCTAATGGTGGATAATAAGTATTCGACCAAGGTGATCTTAAAATATTTAATTTCATACATTATCTTAATATTATTAAAACCATAAATTACCTGTAGGAATCTCCATCTCTATTATAATCACACAGAAGATAGTCTTTGCCATTTTCTTTATCTTTAGCAATTTTTAAAGGTTGATCTACAGACGATAGAAGATCTTCACAAAGACTTGGCACTAAATCAATTAAATCACTTAAATTCTTTTCTATTTGCTGTGGAGGTAAGCGCCTCATCAAATCAAGTGCACAGTCAAATTGGTCACCCTAAAATATGTTTTAAATCAATAAACAAACTATGAGTAACTTTAACACATCAATTTCGAGATTACTATTAACTCAATGTACTTTATAGCGAATATTCTGAGGGTTAGAAATTACTTTAAACTTTAAATATTACAATGTGTATAATATTTTGTATAGATACAGAATTTTACATTATTTTTAGCTTAACACATACTAGAAGTATGTAACCTGATTCATACTAAAATACTATATCAAATATATAAAAAAATTCAATATACAAAGAAGTAAGATATTTATTATAGCGATTTAAATAATTACATTCATGTTTTGATAAGTACTTTATAAATAACTATAATATTGAATATCCAACCAATAAAATGGGTGTGACATTTAACAAGTGGAATATGAATCATATAATTAAATGATAGAAAAAAGGTTAGTTTTTAAGTATGATAAAATTAGAGTCTTACCATAGTTAATAATTCCTACGAAATAATTTTATAAAAGATATATTTTCATTAAATTCGTCTTCCAAATAAGATCACAAAGTTGAAAGTTCTGTATTTATGTTGGCAGTTCCGTTACTTTACCCTACACAACTATCAAAAAGTTT
>CAXIIO010000852.1:15000-20011 GCA_964028335.1 Altica lythri | reverse complement strand
AATGTAGGTTTAAGCTTCGAAAACTGTTTTGTAGAATTTTAGGTTTTAACTTGTGAAAGTATGTAGAATTTTTCTAAAATTATATTTATATGCTAAATCAGAGAAAAATATATTTTTATTAAATTAAACGAAATATATATGCTACTGTTTCTGCTGTCGATTCTAAAAAACGGTAGTAGTAAATAAAGTATACTTTTTTAAATGTTTAATTTGTGAAAGTACGTGGAATATTTTTGAAAGCACATGATATAATGGTCAACGAATAATAGTTTTTATATCTTGTTAATTTAATATTAAGATAAACCAATTTAATAACTGAATTAATTGTGTTAACGTATTTTAGTAAGAAATGATTGAATTATTATTGTAGTTAAATTTTACAAGTTATTTCTCAGTAATATGTAAAAATAATTTTTTTTAAATATATTTTTTTGTAAATATCACTTAATTGTGCCAACATAACAACTTAAGTTTTAATAAAATTTTATGAAATTTTATAATGTAATCTTTATTTTCATTAGAATGTTATATAGATTACGTAATGATTAAATTTATTGGACGAATATTAAATTATATAAAGTATTAAACCATAAATTTAAACTACATATACTAAATAACGTAAAGCGCTATAATAACAATTGCCCAGTTATGTAAAAAGACGACTCGACAAATACTCGATCTAAAAGTCTGGTGTTGTCCAAGTTTGATCTTTTTGCATTGTGGTTGAGATTTATATTATATATTTTATTTTCTAACATTTCTATCTTCAAAAATGTTGGTAGTAATTGTTAAGAAATATAAAATTATGTATATATAAAACCACAATTATTTTTTGTATCGTAAGATACAGATCACACAGCGAGATCGCGGATTTTGCAAGGCGTTTACACGTTTGGCGATCCACATGCGATCAAACTAATAAAATTTGATTTCAATCAAATTTTTCATTTTTTGCGACAACTCTCTTCTGTCCGAGCGGGAATTTCTATTCGTAACGATTCTTTCGAGTACACCGTGTCGCTTTATATCTAGCGAAGGGTCGAGAGAATGTTCGAAATTTTTTGCCGGTAGGCGTTTATATAAAACATGACAAAGTAGTTACATTTAAAACTAGCTCTCTGTTATGTAATATATTGTCTGTCCGGTTTTTATATGTAATATAAGAGATAATACAAATACGATTGTCTTGTCTTCTATAAATATCATATATACCTTATCTCCTATTAAGCGTGGCGTGCGAAAAGTTTAACTTTTCATGTACGCAAAATTCAACACGCACTAAGAATATGATAGAGATTTGACACATCGGTCTTTTGTTTCTCTTGAATTGCAAATTTGTAATACTAGAGGAGACTGATAATCTCTGTTATTCTTTTTCGAATGACGGAACAACAGCTCCCTGGTTGATCCTGCCAGTAGTCATATGCTTGTCTCAAAGATTAAGCCATGCATGTCTCAGTACAAGCCAAATTAAGGTGAAACCGCGAAAGGCTCATTAAATCAGTTATGGTTCCTTAGATCGTACCCACATTTACTTGGATAACTGTGGTAATTCTAGAGCTAATACATGCAAACAGAGCTCCGACCGGAGACGGAAGGAGCGCTTTTATTAGATCAAAACCAATCGGTGGCGAGCTTGCTCGACATCGTAATACTTGGTGACTCTGAATAACTTTACGCTGATCGCACGGTCTCGCACCGGCGACGCATCTTTCAAATGTCTGCCTTATCAACTGTCGATGGTAGGTTCTGCGCCTACCATGGTTGTAACGGGTAACGGGGAATCAGGGTTCGATTCCGGAGAGGGAGCCTGAGAAACGGCTACCACATCCAAGGAAGGCAGCAGGCGCGCAAATTACCCACTCCCGGCACGGGGAGGTAGTGACGAAAAATAACGATACGGGACTCATCCGAGGCCCCGTAATCGGAATGAGTACACTCTAAACCCTTTAACGAGGATCAATTGGAGGGCAAGTCTGGTGCCAGCAGCCGCGGTAATTCCAGCTCCAATAGCGTATATTAAAGTTGTTGCGGTTAAAAAGCTCGTAGTCGAATCTGTGTCCCGCGTCGCTGGTTCATCGTACGCGGTGTCAACTGGCGTGTCGCGGGACGTCCTGCCGGTGGGCTTAGCTCGCAAGGGCGGCCCAACTCAATCCCGCCGCGGTGCTCTTCACTGAGTGTCGAGGTGGGCCGGCACGTTTACTTTGAACAAATTAGAGTGCTTAAAGCAGGCTAAAACTTCGCCTGAATACTGTGTGCATGGAATAATGGAATAGGACCTCGGTTCTATTTTGTTGGTTTTCGGAACCCCGAGGTAATGATTAATAGGAACGGATGGGGGCATTCGTATTGCGACGTTAGAGGTGAAATTCTTGGATCGTCGCAAGACGGACAGAAGCGAAAGCATTTGCCAAAAACGCTTTCATTGATCAAGAACGAAAGTTAGAGGTTCGAAGGCGATCAGATACCGCCCTAGTTCTAATGATAAACGATGCCAGCTAGCGATCCGCCGACGTTCCTCCGATGACTCGGCGGGCAGCTTCCGGGAAACCAAAGCTTTTGGGTTCCGGGGGAAGTATGGTTGCAAAGCTGAAACTTAAAGGAATTGACGGAAGGGCACCACCAGGAGTGGAGCCTGCGGCTTAATTTGACTCAACACGGGAAACCTCACCAGGCCCGGACACCGGAAGGATTGACAGATTGAGAGCTCTTTCTTGATTCGGTGGGTGGTGGTGCATGGCCGTTCTTAGTTGGTGGAGCGATTTGTCTGGTTAATTCCGATAACGAACGAGACTCTAGCCTGCTAACTAGGCGTATTTCGACATCCCAAAGGCCCGCCGGTGATGGGTTTCGGCCCCCACTGCGCGCGGTTTTTACTGTCGGCGTACAAACAATTCTTCTTAGAGGGACAGGCGGCTTCTAGCCGCACGAGATTGAGCAATAACAGGTCTGTGATGCCCTTAGATGTTCTGGGCCGCACGCGCGCTACACTGAAGGAATCAGCGTGTCCTCCCTGGCCGAGCGGCCCGGGTAACCCGCTGAACCTCCTTCGTGCTAGGGATTGGGGCTTGCAATTGTTCCCCATGAACGAGGAATTCCCAGTAAGCGCGAGTCATAAGCTCGCGTTGATTACGTCCCTGCCCTTTGTACACACCGCCCGTCGCTACTACCGATTGAATGATTTAGTGAGGTCTTCGGACTGAGCGCGGTGGCGTTTCGGCGTCGTCGATGCTTCGGAAAGATGACCAAACTTGATCATTTAGAGGAAGTAAAAGTCGTAACAAGGTTTCCGTAGGTGAACCTGCGGAAGGATCATTACAGTGTTTGTCAACTTACGACAAGTCTGTTATAAATATTTGAACTATATATCGTTTTACTTGCATATGCTGTCATTAGAACGTCCGTTATTAAACGCATACGATCTTTTGAGGTATAGAATGCGAAATAAACGAAATGTTTTTAGGAACTAAAGTTAGAAACAATTATATTATTTATATTTTTGTTTACTTTAAAGTTCTAAAAAAAACAAAGTTGTCGATGAGGTCTAATATTAATATGTATATACCAATTTGTCTTGATAAAAATTGGGTACCAAGAAAAATAACAAATTCGTATCCATCTGTTATTCAGATAAAAAAACGAATAATTTTTTTCTAAGGAATTCAAAATCGTAGAATGCGATATATTATTCCGACGGTGTTGAAAGTTTTTCGCCCAAATTGTCAAGATGGTAAAAATGCATGTACTCATTGGTGACGAAATTAAGAGGAAATACTTGTGCACGTTTACTCCGTGTACGCCTCGTTTGTAAAACACGGCGTTACAAATGGAGAAATTCGTAAGTACATAATTTTCTCTTATCATTTTTTTTTTAATACATTTTTCACGATATTTTATAAGACGTATAGTTTCTTTAAACGAAAACTTATACTTTCGTATGGAAACACGTTTAATGTTAAAACGATTACCCTGAACGGTGAATCACTTGGCTCGTGGGTCGATGAAGAACGCAGCTAATTGCGCGTCAACTTGTGAACTGCAGGACACATGAACATCGACATTTCGAACGCACATTGCGGTCCTCGGATACTCGTTCCTGGACCACTCCTGGCTGAGGGTCGTATCAAATTAAAAAGACTGTTCGATTTTTTTTTTTTGAAAAAAATTGTCGGAACGCGTTGGATGTAGATGCGTTTATTTTTAACGCAACATCTTAAATTGCGATAGCAACGTATAAAATTTGTATAAATTTTATACGTGTATTGTACACAACGTATCGAACATAAAAATGCGTAAATCTATATGTCTTTTAAATGTAGTAGAATTACGTACACGATCGTCGTGTCCGAGAAATCTTCTCAAAGACGACGTCTGATCTGTGTTTCTATATGGCATTTAATTATTGGACATTGATTTTAAAATGCATAGTTTGGTACTTAAATATCATCTATCGACCTCAGAGCAGGTGAGACTACCCGCTGAATTTAAGCATATTACTAAGCGGAGGAAAAGAAACTAACTAGGATTCCCTCAGTAGCTGCGAGCGAACAGGGAAAAGCCCAGTACCGAATCCCGTGGCCGACATCGACCACCGGGAAATGTGGTGTTAGGGAGGATTCATTATCCCGAGATTGTGCGGCGCGTCCAAGTCCTTCTTGAACGGGGCCACAGCCCATAGAGGGTGCCAGGCCCGTAGTGACCGCTGCCAATTGCGGGAGAATCTCTCCTCAGAGTCGGGTTGCTTGAGAGTGCAGCCCTAAGTGGGTGGTAAACTCCATCTAAGGCTAAATATGACCACGAGACCGATAGCGAACAAGTACCGTGAGGGAAAGTTGAAAAGCACTTTGAAGAGAGAGTTCAAGAGTACGTGAAACCGTTCAGGGGTAAACCTGAGAAACCCGAAAGGTCGAAAGAGGAAATTCATTCGCGTCTCTACTGTCGGAGTTGAAAGTTTGTGTGACGGATTACGTTTACGTCGTCCGCGCCTCTCGTTCTTCGAACCGATGTGGAA
>CAXIIO010000852.1:0-10000 GCA_964028335.1 Altica lythri | reverse complement strand
ACGGGTCGGAGTTGCTACTCTGCAGCCCCACCTGATGGCGAGTGGCATCAATGAGCATATCATACAAACCTTCTCCGTGGTAAAATACATATAGATACCAATTTTCATGACAATCGGTTGAACGGGGCAGAAGTTGCTACTTTGCAGCGCCACCTGGTGGCGAGTGGCATCAATGAGCATATCATATAAACGTTCTCCGTGGAAAAAAAATATATATACCAATTTTCATAATAATCGGTACAGTAGTTTTTGAGTTCATCGATTTCATACATACAAACATCCTTTTATATATATGTATATATATATATATATATATATATATATATATATAGAATATTTGTACCTTGTTATTTAGTTTTTTAGGTAATTTAGTTTTATAATTATTATAGAGTAAAACTTGTAAAAAAGGAAAATCCGTAAATAAATTAATAAATAAATAAAATTTATACATTCCATAAATTAAAACTATGGGTGTGATGTCACAGGTTAATTTAAGGTTTATTTAATTAAGTGACCACGTTTCCGAACAAACGATGCTCTTTCAATATAGTCTATGGCTGTGAATGACATTGACATTCGTTACGCGCGTTTTTTAAAATATGCAAAATTAAATGTCTATTTTTCAATATTTCTGAGAGATTTTCTTAATATTTTCTTCCGTAAGAACCTTCTCCTAATAATAACAAATACAACAAAAAAAGAATTAGTAAAATCGGTCCAGTCATTCACGCGTGATGCCATGACCAAGGAAAACGGGTTTCATTTTTATATATATGGATTGAAATGGCGAGTGATTTAACCATAAATTGCCGTGGTAGTTTTTCGAACAGAAAGACCATCAAACTTATATTTTTTTTGGATTGAGAAAGCGTCTTTTCATTATCCAATTCGTTTTGGTTTGTTGTAAAATTTGTTCATAACATAACAACATCCTTCATCATCGTTGTCGTTGTAAGACAATGAAAATTGGACCTTACAGGTGTATTTCGCAGACGACTTTTAATTTGTAAAATTAATTTTAGATTGCTCAATAATTTTAACAATTACAAACATTAAAAAAACTGCTATACAAAGTCAAGTAAATGCAATTTTTAATTGCACACTATTAAGTAACTTTCCATCGTCCCAAAATATGTTACAAAACACTATTTTAACGCCAAATATATAGCAACATTTGCGTGGCTATTTTACAATTATTGTACTATCGTAAAATAAACGCAGAAACGTAAATCCGCTTCCTGGTTTATCAGTGCTTTCTAATAGACTCTGTACATGACACGATTACTAGTATTACTTTAAACTTCTCATCATGCCATACTGTGTGGTTGTATTATTGTATTGTATACACTGACTTTGTCAAAAGTGTTAAGGTGTATGAAGATTCTACCAAAAAAATATTATAGTTTCTTTGCCATTTTCCTTACGATATAGTCATGATGTGTGACAACAGTTAAATTGTTATCTACTATGAAGTCTAGGTATTTAAACTTCGTTTTAAATTCAATTGTGCATGACCTATCTACTATCACATATTTAACTTGTGAAAGTACAAAGAATTTTATTAAAAATATTTCTATATTGTTAATAAAACGAAATATCTATACCACTGCTTTTGTGTTTAATACTTAGAAGCAGTGTTTATAAATAAAGTGTAGTTTAAGGTAGATAGCTGTTTTGTAGAATTTTATGTTTTTACTTGCTGTGAAAATACGTAGAAATTTGTTGAAAATATATTTATATGGTAAATTAAACGAAATGTGTATGCTACTGTTTCTGCTGTCAATTCTATAAAACGGTAGCAGTAAGTAAAGTGTACTTTTTCACATATTTGTAACTTGTGAAAGTACAGAGAATTTTATTGAAAATATTTTAATATTGTTAATAAAACCAAATATGTAGAATTTTAAGTTTTAACTTGTGAAAGTATGTAGAATTTTTCTAAAATTATATTTATATGCTAAATCAGAGAAAAATATATTTTTATTAAATTAAACGAAATATATATGCTACTGTTTCTGCTGTCGATTCTAAAAAACGGTAGTAGTAAATAAAATGTACTTTTTTACATATTTAACTTGTGAAAGTACGGAGAATTTTATTGAAAATATTTTGATGTTGTTAATAAAACTAAATATCTATACAACTGCTTTTGCTTTTAATATTAAGAAGCAGTGCTAGTAAATAAAGTGTAGTTTTAAGCTAGATAGCTGTTTTGTAGAATTTCATGTTTTTACTTGTTGTGAAAGTACGTAGAAATTTTTTGAAATTTTATTAATATTGAAAAGTAAATGAAATATTTATGCTTCTGCTTCTGTTTCCGATTCCAAGAAACAATGCTAGTGAAAAAATTTAGGTTTAAGCTTCGAAAGCTGTTTTGTAGAATTTTAAGTTTTAACTTGTGAAAGTATGTAGAATTTTTCTGGAATTATATTTATATGGTAAATCAGAGAAAAATATATTTTTATGTCGTAAATTAAACGAAATATATATGCTACTGATTCTGATTTTGAGTTTGAAAAACGGTGGTAGTAAATAAAATGTACTTTTTTACATATTTAACTTGTGAAAGTACAGAGAATTTTATTGAAAATATTTTTATATTGTTAATATAAACTAAATATCTATACAACTGCTTTTGCTTTTAATATTAAGAAGCAGTGCTAGTAAATAAAGTGTAGTTTTAAGCTAGATAGCTGTTTTGTAGAATTTCATGTTTTTACTTGTTGTGAAAGTACGTAGAAATTTTTTGAAATTTTATTAATATTGAAAAGTAAATGAAATATTTATGCTTCTGCTTCTGTTTCCGATTCCAAGAAACAATGCTAGTGAAAAAATGTAGGTTTAAGCTTCGAAAACTGTTTTGTAGAATTTTAAGTTTTAACTTGTGAAAGTATGTAGAATTTTTCTAAAATTATATTTATATGCTAAATCAGAGAAAAATATATTTTTATTAAATTAAACGAAATATATATGCTACTGTTTCTGCTGTCGATTCTAAAAAACGGTAGTAGTAAATAAAATGTACTTTTTTACATATTTAACTTGTGAAAGTACGGAGAATTTTATTGAAAATATTTTGATGTTGTTAATAAAACTAAATATCTATACAACTGCTTTTGCTTTTAATATTAAGAAGCAGTGCTAGTAAATAAAGTGTAGTTTTAAGGTAGATAGCTGTTTTGTAGAATTTCATGTTTTTACTTGTTGTGAAAGTACGTAGAAATTTTTTGAAATTTTATTAATATTGAAAAGTAAATGAAATATTTATGCTTCTGCTTCTGTTTCCGATTCCAAGAAACAATGCTAGTGAAAAAATGTAGGTTTAAGCTTCGAAAGCTGTTTTGTAGAATTTTAAGTTTTAACTTGTGAAAGTATGTAGAATTTTTCTGGAATTATATTTATATGGTAAATCAGAGAAAAATATATTTTTATGTCGTAAATTAAACGAAATATATATGCTACTGATTCTGCTTTTGAGTTTGAAAAACGGTGGTAGTAAATAAAATGTACTTTTTTACATATTTAACTTGTGAAAGTACAGAGAATTTTATTGAAAATATTTTTATATTGTTAATATAAACTAAATATCTATACAACTGCTTTTGCTTTCAATATTAAGAAGCAGTGCTAGTAAATAAAGTGTAGTTTTAAGGTAGATAGCTGTTTTGTAGAATTTCATGTTTTTACTTGTTGTGATAGTACGTAGAAATTTTATTAATATTGAAAAGTAAATGAAATATTTATGCTTTTGCTTCTGTTTCCGATTCCAAGAAACAGTGCTAGTAAAAAAATGTAGGTTTAAGCTTCGAAAACTGTTTTGTAGAATTTTAGGTTTTAACTTGTGAAAGTATGTAGAATTTTTCTAAAATTATATTTATATGCTAAATCAGAGAAAAATATATTTTTATTAAATTAAACGAAATATATATGCTACTGTTTCTGCTGTCGATTCTAAAAAACGGTAGTAGTAAATAAAGTATACTTTTTTAAATGTTTAATTTGTGAAAGTACGTGGAATATTTTTGAAAGCACATGATATAATGGTCAACGAATAATAGTTTTTATATCTTGTTAATTTAATATTAAGATAAACCAATTTAATAACTGAATTAATTGTGTTAACGTATTTTAGTAAGAAATGATTGAATTATTATTGTAGTTAAATTTTACAAGTTATTTCTCAGTAATATGTAAAAATAATTTTTTTTAAATATATTTTTTTGTAAATATCACTTAATTGTGCCAACATAACAACTTAAGTTTTAATAAAATTTTATGAAATTTTATAATGTAATCTTTATTTTCATTAGAATGTTATATAGATTACGTAATGATTAAATTTATTGGACGAATATTAAATTATATAAAGTATTAAACCATAAATTTAAACTACATATACTAAATAACGTAAAGCGCTATAATAACAATTGCCCAGTTATGTAAAAAGACGACTCGACAAATACTCGATCTAAAAGTCTGGTGTTGTCCAAGTTTGATCTTTTTGCATTGTGGTTGAGATTTATATTATATATTTTATTTTCTAACATTTCTATCTTCAAAAATGTTGGTAGTAATTGTTAAGAAATATAAAATTATGTATATATAAAACCACAATTATTTTTTGTATCGTAAGATACAGATCACACAGCGAGATCGCGGATTTTGCAAGGCGTTTACACGTTTGGCGATCCACATGCGATCAAACTAATAAAATTTGATTTCAATCAAATTTTTCATTTTTTGCGACAACTCTCTTCTGTCCGAGCGGGAATTTCTATTCGTAACGATTCTTTCGAGTACACCGTGTCGCTTTATATCTAGCGAAGGGTCGAGAGAATGTTCGAAATTTTTTGCCGGTAGGCGTTTATATAAAACATGACAAAGTAGTTACATTTAAAACTAGCTCTCTGTTATGTAATATATTGTCTGTCCGGTTTTTATATGTAATATAAGAGATAATACAAATACGATTGTCTTGTCTTCTATAAATATCATATATACCTTATCTCCTATTAAGCGTGGCGTGCGAAAAGTTTAACTTTTCATGTACGCAAAATTCAACACGCACTAGGAAAAGAATATGATAGAGATTTGACACATCGGTCTTTTGTTTCTCTTGAATTGCAAATTTGTAATACTAGAGGAGACTGATAATCTCTGTTATTCTTTTTCGAATGACGGAACAACAGCTCCCTGGTTGATCCTGCCAGTAGTCATATGCTTGTCTCAAAGATTAAGCCATGCATGTCTCAGTACAAGCCAAATTAAGGTGAAACCGCGAAAGGCTCATTAAATCAGTTATGGTTCCTTAGATCGTACCCACATTTACTTGGATAACTGTGGTAATTCTAGAGCTAATACATGCAAACAGAGCTCCGACCGGAGACGGAAGGAGCGCTTTTATTAGATCAAAACCAATCGGTGGCGAGCTTGCTCGACATCGTAATACTTGGTGACTCTGAATAACTTTACGCTGATCGCACGGTCTCGCACCGGCGACGCATCTTTCAAATGTCTGCCTTATCAACTGTCGATGGTAGGTTCTGCGCCTACCATGGTTGTAACGGGTAACGGGGAATCAGGGTTCGATTCCGGAGAGGGAGCCTGAGAAACGGCTACCACATCCAAGGAAGGCAGCAGGCGCGCAAATTACCCACTCCCGGCACGGGGAGGTAGTGACGAAAAATAACGATACGGGACTCATCCGAGGCCCCGTAATCGGAATGAGTACACTCTAAACCCTTTAACGAGGATCAATTGGAGGGCAAGTCTGGTGCCAGCAGCCGCGGTAATTCCAGCTCCAATAGCGTATATTAAAGTTGTTGCGGTTAAAAAGCTCGTAGTCGAATCTGTGTCCCGCGTCGCTGGTTCATCGTACGCGGTGTCAACTGGCGTGTCGCGGGACGTCCTGCCGGTGGGCTTAGCTCGCAAGGGCGGCCCAACTCAATCCCGCCGCGGTGCTCTTCACTGAGTGTCGAGGTGGGCCGGCACGTTTACTTTGAACAAATTAGAGTGCTTAAAGCAGGCTAAAACTTCGCCTGAATACTGTGTGCATGGAATAATGGAATAGGACCTCGGTTCTATTTTGTTGGTTTTCGGAACCCCGAGGTAATGATTAATAGGAACGGATGGGGGCATTCGTATTGCGACGTTAGAGGTGAAATTCTTGGATCGTCGCAAGACGGACAGAAGCGAAAGCATTTGCCAAAAACGCTTTCATTGATCAAGAACGAAAGTTAGAGGTTCGAAGGCGATCAGATACCGCCCTAGTTCTAACCATAAACGATGCCAGCTAGCGATCCGCCGACGTTCCTCCGATGACTCGGCGGGCAGCTTCCGGGAAACCAAAGCTTTTGGGTTCCGGGGGAAGTATGGTTGCAAAGCTGAAACTTAAAGGAATTGACGGAAGGGCACCACCAGGAGTGGAGCCTGCGGCTTAATTTGACTCAACACGGGAAACCTCACCAGGCCCGGACACCGGAAGGATTGACAGATTGAGAGCTCTTTCTTGATTCGGTGGGTGGTGGTGCATGGCCGTTCTTAGTTGGTGGAGCGATTTGTCTGGTTAATTCCGATAACGAACGAGACTCTAGCCTGCTAACTAGGCGTATTTCGACATCCCAAAGGCCCGCCGGTGATGGGTTTCGGCCCCCACTGCGCGCGGTTTTTACTGTCGGCGTACAAACAATTCTTCTTAGAGGGACAGGCGGCTTCTAGCCGCACGAGATTGAGCAATAACAGGTCTGTGATGCCCTTAGATGTTCTGGGCCGCACGTGCGCTACACTGAAGGAATCAGCGTGTCCTCCCTGGCCGAGCGGCCCGGGTAACCCGCTGAACCTCCTTCGTGCTAGGGATTGGGGCTTGCAATTGTTCCCCATGAACGAGGAATTCCCAGTAAGCGCGAGTCATAAGCTCGCGTTGATTACGTCCCTGCCCTTTGTACACACCGCCCGTCGCTACTACCGATTGAATGATTTAGTGAGGTCTTCGGACTGAGCGCGGTGGCGTTTCGGCGTCGTCGATGCTTCGGAAAGATGACCAAACTTGATCATTTAGAGGAAGTAAAAGTCGTAACAAGGTTTCCGTAGGTGAACCTGCGGAAGGATCATTACAGTGTTTGTCAACTTACGACAAGTCTGTTATAAATATTTGAACTATATATCGTTTTACTTGCATATGCTGTCATTAGAACGTCCGTTATTAAACGCATACGATCTTTTGAGGTATAGAATGCGAAATAAACGAAATGTTTTTAGGAACTAAAGTTAGAAACAATTATATTATTTATATTTTTGTTTACTTTAAAGTTCTAAAAAAAACAAAGTTGTCGATGAGGTCTAATATTAATATGTATATACCAATTTGTCTTGATAAAAATTGGGTACCAAGAAAAATAACAAATTCGTATCCATCTGTTATTCAGATAAAAAAACGAATAATTTTTTTCTAAGGAATTCAAAATCGTAGAATGCGATATATTATTCCGACGGTGTTGAAAGTTTTTCGCCCAAATTGTCAAGATGGTAAAAATGCATGTACTCATTGGTGACGAAATTAAGAGGAAATACTTGTGCACGTTTACTCCGTGTACGCCTCGTTTGTAAAACACGGCGTTACAAATGGAGAAATTCGTAAGTACATAATTTTCTCTTATCATTTTTTTTTTAATACATTTTTCACGATATTTTATAAGACGTATAGTTTCTTTAAACGAAAACTTATACTTTCGTATGGAAACACGTTTAATGTTAAAACGATTACCCTGAACGGTGAATCACTTGGCTCGTGGGTCGATGAAGAACGCAGCTAATTGCGCGTCAACTTGTGAACTGCAGGACACATGAACATCGACATTTCGAACGCACATTGCGGTCCTCGGATACTCGTTCCTGGACCACTCCTGGCTGAGGGTCGTATCAAATTAAAAAGACTGTTCGATTTTTTTTTTTTGAAAAAAATTGTCGGAACGCGTTGGATGTAGATGCGTTTATTTTTAACGCAACATCTTAAATTGCGATAGCAACGTATAAAATTTGTATAAATTTTATACGTGTATTGTACACAACGTATCGAACATAAAAATGCGTAAATCTATATGTCTTTTAAATGTAGTAGAATTACGTACACGATCGTCGTGTCCGAGAAATCTTCTCAAAGACGACGTCTGATCTGTGTTTCTATATGGCATTTAATTATTGGACATTGATTTTAAAATGCATAGTTTGGTACTTAAATATCATCTATCGACCTCAGAGCAGGTGAGACTACCCGCTGAATTTAAGCATATTACTAAGCGGAGGAAAAGAAACTAACTAGGATTCCCTCAGTAGCTGCGAGCGAACAGGGAAAAGCCCAGTACCGAATCCCGTGGCCGACATCGACCACCGGGAAATGTGGTGTTAGGGAGGATTCATTATCCCGAGATTGTGCGGCGCGTCCAAGTCCTTCTTGAACGGGGCCACAGCCCATAGAGGGTGCCAGGCCCGTAGTGACCGCTGCCAATTGCGGGAGAATCTCTCCTCAGAGTCGGGTTGCTTGAGAGTGCAGCCCTAAGTGGGTGGTAAACTCCATCTAAGGCTAAATATGACCACGAGACCGATAGCGAACAAGTACCGTGAGGGAAAGTTGAAAAGCACTTTGAAGAGAGAGTTCAAGAGTACGTGAAACCGTTCAGGGGTAAACCTGAGAAACCCGAAAGGTCGAAAGAGGAAATTCATTCGCGTCTCTACTGTCGGAGTTGAAAGTTTGTGTGACGGATTACGTTTACGTCGTCCGCGCCTCTCGTTCTTCGAACCGATGTGGAACGCGTGCACTTTTCCTCTAGTAGGACGTCGCGATCCGTTGGGTGTCTGTCTAAGACTTGGGGTGGAGCCCACATGGCTTTTGTCGCGTGGACCCTCGATGTTCCGACAGACTCGCTCGACGGTATGCTAAAGGCGCGGGGCCGCTACTCAGTTAGCGTTCGGCCCGTAGCAAGCACGTTCTGTGTTTGACGGTGATCGGACCTGGTGCCGATTCTGTCCCAGAACGACTGTTGGTTGCGGTGTTCTCGAACAGACCTCGTTGAAACGCCGATCAGCGACGCTATAGCTTTGGGTACTTTCAGGACCCGTCTTGAAACACGGACCAAGGAGTCTAGCATGTGCGCGAGTCATTGGGACATGACTAAACCTAAAGGCGTAATGAAAGTAAAGGTTTACCTTGCGTAGACCGAGGGAGGATGGGTGGTTTGCCCTTAAAGTGGCCACTCCGCACTCCCGGGGCGTCTCATTCTCATTGCGAGAAGAGGCGCACCAAGAGCGTACACGCTGGGACCCGAAAGATGGTGAACTATGCCTGGTCAGGACGAAGTCAGGGGAAACCCTGATGGAGGTCCGTAGCGATTCTGACGTGCAAATCGATCGTCGGAACTGGGTATAGGGGCGAAAGACTAATCGAACCATCTAGTAGCTGGTTCCCTCCGAAGTTTCCCTCAGGATAGCTGGCGCTCGTTGCGTACGAGTTTCATCCGGTAAAGCGAATGATTAGAGGCATTGGGGTCGAAACGACCTCAACCTATTCTCAAACTTTAAATGGGTGAGATCTCCGGCTTGCTCGAACTATTGAAGCCGTGAGACTCGAATCAGAGTGCCAAGTGGGCCATTTTTGGTAAGCAGAACTGGCGCTGTGGGATGAACCAAACGTCGAGTTAAAGCGCCTAAATCGACGCTTATGGGATACCATGAAAGGCGTTGGTAACTTAAGACAGCAGGACGGTGGCCATGGAAGTCGGAATCCGCCAAGGAGTGTGTAACAACTCACCTGCCGAAGTTACTAGCCCTGAAAATGGATGGCGCTGAAGCGTCGTGCTTATACTCGACCGTCAGCGGCATGTGCGGTACTGCTTATAGTTTACTATAAGCGACCATGAAGCCCTGACGAGTAGGAGGGTCGCGGCGGTGTGCGCAGAAGGGCTGGCCGTGAGGCCGTCTGGAGCCGCCGTCGGTGCAGATCTTGGTG
>CAXIIO010000851.1:0-36457 GCA_964028335.1 Altica lythri | reverse complement strand
CCAAATACAGGTTTATAACAGTAAAGTAGATCTCTTACCTGTTTCTTTTCTAATTTTGACAAAGAGGGATCTAATTTTGTCATTAATTGTTCAATTCCGTTGGTCTCATCTGTTTCCGTAACGTTTACTTTGTGAATTATGGCCGTTACTGGTTCTAAACTTCCCATTTCGGTGTCCTTTCGGAGAAGAACTGGATGATCGTTCAAGTTCATAACTCGGATGGGTACCTCTTTGGCGGATCTAACAAGAGTCTTACCCCCAAGGAGTCCTTTTCCTAATTCATGGTCATGGTTCTTCGGCTCTATCACGGCTGGGGCACCATCTGGCTCCAGTCCATCCAACCGCGCTGTGACGACACATTCGCAGCTCGCCGGAAGTTCGATATCATCGATTAGCTTAATCGAGGCATTGTCAACTTGTTTTCGATGCAGGAATATTTCTTGATTTCCAGTACAAAGGATACGTCGGCGAAGATCCAAATGGAAACCACAGTGGAGCATAAGGTCCATGCCCAGAACAACATCTTCATCAACGTCTGCCACCAGCACTGAGTGAACAAGAGAGGTTGAACCAAACTGTAACGTCACCTCTATCTCACCGTAGACTCTAGAGAATCTTCGGTAGCGAAACGCAGTCTCCAACTGGTAGGCCAGATCTTCTTTCGCATAATGATGTATGGTCGAACGATAGTTTTCGTAGCTCCAGTGTCTACCAGCATGCTAAAGTTCTTCCCATCAATGAGGACATCTACATATAAGCTGTCCACGTGATGTCGCAGAGTTGCCAATTTAATGGTGTGAGGGGCTTCGGAAATGTTTCGGGTCGATTTCGCCCTCCAGGAGTCGACCCGTTCTAGTTTTTCTGCTGCTGGGGTACTTCAGCAGAAGATTTTTCTTTTTGGGGGCAAGTATTTCTTATATGGCCTAGTTCTCCGCAGTTCCAGCATCTTACTGGGCGCCTTCTTTTTGGAGATAACTTCATTAACCTCTCCACTACCGCTTCGACGTCGCTAACGGAATGAACAGCATGGTCGTAGTTACCGGTGACTTCCCTTAGTCGAGCAACTCCACGTGAGGCCTCCGTCGCCGCCTCAAACACCAGGGCAATGGTCAAGGCGTCCACAAGAGACTTCGGCCGTGCCAACCGTACAGCCCGCTGCAACTCAACGTCTCGAAGACCATCGGTGAAGGTTTGGATCGCCAGGCACTTCAGGAAATCCTCCGCTGCATTTGAATACGCAAGCCGTACCATTCTTGCCACTTCTGCCTCAAACTCCTGGATAGTCTTTCCATTTTTCCGCTTTCGGCTATTTAACTGCATTCGGTACACCGGTTGTAGATGAGTTTGACCATAACGCATCTCTAGACGATTTACCAATAGGTCAAAATTGTCAGATTCATCCGGTGTCAATGATTGCAAGACGTCTAAAGCCTCGCCTCGCAGAGCTACGGTTAAGGACAATGCCTTCTCCTGGGATGACCATCCATTTGCTCTGGCCGCTGCGTCGGATTGTTTCAGGTAATTTGGCCAGGAAGTCTTCCCGTCGAAGGTCGGGGGTTTCATCGTAGTTCGTACTTGGGTCGCCTCCCCATTTCCTCGTCAGTCGGTATCTACGTGGCAGGTCTCCATCCTTTCTGCATCTTCGTCGCCGTGGTGGATGGGCTGGTTTCGACGATAAGCTTCCTGTTCTTGTTGAAGCTTCCTTATTTCGGACTGCATTTGCTGGTTGATCTCCTCTCGCAAGTTGGCAACTTGCTGATTTTGCTCGTTTCGCGTGTTGGTCACTTGTTGATTCATGTTGTCCACTTGCTGATTCAAGTTGGTCACTTGCTGGTTTTGCTCGTCTCGCAAGTTGCATATTTCGGAGCGCAAATGCGATATTTGCTGGGAGAAGGAACTGTATAACTCTTCTGGTAGGGTAGACATCCGTTGTGATAGCTGGGACACCTCTTCGCGCTGGCTTCTTATTTGACTGGAAAGCTTCTCTTGTTGGTTCGTCATTCGCTGTGACAGCTCCTCTTGCTGGCTCTTCATCTGATTGGATAGCTCCTCTTGCTGACTCATCATTCTTTGTGATAGCTCCTCGTGTTGCAGTGAAAGTTGTTGCGCTAGTTCAGTATTTGCTTTTTGAACTGGGTCTTCAAACTCCACAGCGTCAGGGTCCAAATTATTATTTACATAGTATTCACGGAGCCTTCTCAACAATACAGATTTGGCCCCAATAGTTTCCAACTCCAATTCTTCGAGCTCTTTTCTGAGCTCAGCCACCAATAGTTCATTTATTTTCTTTCCAGGCATTCTTGTATCTTCACCCCACACCTGACACCAATTTGAAACACTTATGGGGACTTTTACACAATTTATTTACAAAATTGTTAAGATACACAGAACTCTGCTGGATAACGTCTAACTACTTGGCAATACAATGAAGACTTGTTAATATTTGAACTTGAACTGACGTTAACTGTCCATACATCCCCTTATATACAACTTTATTTAATTTTAGTCAGTGTGTTTAGATCTTTCTAGAATTTTCTAGAAACATTATTTAATCTAGTCAGTGTTTTTAGAAGTTTCTAAAAATCAACTGTCAATAACAATCTTTCAAATTAAGGTCCCTTCCTTTACGGTTATCCCGTTACAATATTTTTAGCCATGCATACTTACTGTTAAAACTTCTGACTCTGGGTTTGCTAAATTGGTAGTATCATGGTTAATATTAATATTTGATACTGCATCGGTATTTGGTACAGCCTACAATAATAAAATATGTTATAAACAGACAAGCCAAGATTTTGAGGTTAGATTTATTTCATTAAACACTAATACAATGAACATACCTCTGATATAAAGGATGACTCTTCATTATTTTGTAAGGCCATTGAAACTAATAATTTTCCTCTACTAGCCATAATAAACTATTGAACTATTTGAAAAATAAAAGAATACAACACACCACACAACACAGTGAGTCGTAGGAAATAGTGCATATGAAATGAAAGATCTGAAAGATATGAATTTCGCAACACAGGACCAAGTTTCCTTGGTTTCCTTTCTGTGAAATTAAATGTAATATGAGTTTTGAAACAGTGCTCCAAAGAACCTTGGTGTCTTATTGCAGAATACTTTTTTCATTTTTTATAATTGGATGTAGTTATGCGTAAAAGAACCAAGCCACAAAACCTTGGACTGAGATATTTGCGAAAGTAAGTTTCAACATTACAAAAAATGTAGCGTAATAACTGTAATGACTTAAAACTTGGTTTACGATGAAAACATATTCTACTATCATACAGTTTTAGGCAATTTAGTGAATTCTTTTTTGCTTATTGCAATTTTTAAATGTTGTATTATGCGTAATGTTATATTTTCTGAATTCGCAATGCAGTAGATAAAAAAAAAGATAGATTGAATAACAGATTTTTATTTGTTTTGTTCCACAAAAATCTTCGTTGCACATTTTACTGACATGTAATTGATTTTTCTTTCGGCAGCTTTTGATTATATTTATATAGTCATCATCAAGATAAATCCTCTGTTGCAACTTCAAGGCCTTTTCTATGTCGGAAAAGTCACTGTCGTTTTTTAAAAAGCTGTGTCCTGATACCAGGAACCGCAAAGAAATGGTCTGTAGTGTTGGATGGCTTTCCAAAGCAGCTTTTAACATCAAAATTATTTTTTTTTATGTTCCTGTTTTGCCCGCCACATGAATCTGACCAAAGTATCAAATTTTCAACAGTCTCAGGAACATGCAGTTTTATGTGCTTAAGCAAGCAAGAGCCCACTTCTTGAGCCCCACGACCAGCACTTCCTTCCACCCATGTGTCGCAAGAGCCTTTATTGAGTTTGCAAGAATGTATTCCTGTATTGTACAACCAAATTTGTCTCTTAATAAAAAATTACATTGGTCGGAATCCTCGGTAACGGCTGAGTTTTCTCCATGTCATAGGTGAGTACTTCTAGATTTTCTTCTGTTGTAGCTCGCTGCATGTCGTCATTCATTCTATTTCTGGCTTCGTCTTGTTTATTTAAATGCTGTGTGTGTTCTTGCTTGAATTTTTCTCTATCTTCATCGTTTTGAGCAGATTTATTGGCAGCATCCAACTTATCACACAAATTGCATGTATCTTTTTTCAAAGGCTTGCTTGAATAAAAAATGTTTTTGTATTTTTCATAACTTACTGGGTTTTGAACTTCTTCTGCATATAGGGCATGCATTTTCTCGATAGTCATGTGAGGTTCTAAATATTCTACGTCAAGTGCTTGTTCTCGCCTGTAGTGTGATTTATATTTGGGGATTTTCTTTATATGGTTAATAACCTCATTGAATCGTTCAGGTGTAATTTTATTGTGGCCACTACAGTTTCCTCTCTTATCAACAATGCTGTCTGACTTAATTTGCACCATAGCCGTATTGACACGTTTAGTCGATATTTTCAACGTTTTAATGAATAGATCTCTGCAAACGTTGATCCCTTTTATTTTGTAAACGCGGGTAAATTTTCTTTTTGACGCTTCTTTGTTTTCACAGTATTGACGCTTCGTTGGCTCTTCATCAATGAAAGTACCCAAGAAGCTTGTTTGGGCATCATACGATCCCAATTCCCAGTATTTATCAAATAGTTTTTTTTGTTCTTCTACTGATACCTTGTTATGGCACTGGTTTTTGCATTTACACAGATAGTTTTCCAATTGTTTAGACATGATTTGGACTCCTTTGTAATTTATACAAATACAAATACAAAAAGTTTATTTTGTCAAAAACAGAATATTACAATATACAGCAGAAAATAAATAAGATTTTTTAGACAAAAAAGGATCTTCTCACGATTATAAAACCGATTACAAAAAGTCCACCACAAGGGTAGACCTTTGCGAAAAGACCCAAAAATTAATAAACTAAACCAAAAATTAATAAAAACTAAACCAAAACTGAACTGTGTTGAGGGAAAAGGGCATTAACAAGTCAAGTAAGATAGTATTTATATAACTTGCTAAACTCAACGAAAGAGTGCCAAGGACGAGAAGCCGGACAGTGTGCAGAAACTCGACAGCAGGATAGATGGTAAAAAAAAATAGTTAATAATTTAATTTAGTTAAGTTGTTCTTGTAATAACATGTTTTTTATGTACTTTCTAAAGTTCACCAGAGACAAGTTTTTTGTTCTTGTTGACAACCCGTTCCACATTTTGACAGCTAGATAAGAAAATGATTTTTAGAAAGCCGCAGTTCTGTGACGCGGAAGAAGAAATGTTCCAGTGTTCCGAGTAGTATGTCTTCTAGACAAATCTGAAAATTTTTCTTTTAAATATGGAGGTTTCCCAGTCTTAACTATTTTGTATATAAAATTATACATATGTTGCCTTCTTCGATAAACCATTTTTAGGATGTTACGTTGATTAAGGTAAGGAGTTATATGGCGATTATACGGAATTCTATATGAAAATCTTACACAACTATTTTGGATTTTTTGGATTGACTTTTTAAGTAACCAAGATATAGAGTCGCCATAAACTACGTCACCATAATCAAATAGGGACAAGACAAGAGTGTTGCAAAGATAATATTTTTGATTAGATGTTAAGTATTTTTTTATTTTATATAAATTTTTTAATCTGAGATATCCTGCAGTTAACTTGTTCATTACATGTTTTTGGAAAGAGAGTTCATTATCAAAGATAACGCCCAAATTTTTTGCATGTTTTATGATGGGTATTGGGTTGTTATTAATGTTAATTTGTAATGTATTTTCGATAAGTTCTCTGGCGTTTTTATTTTTATTTATAATTATTATTTGCGATTTAGATGCATTTAATTGTAAATTGTGATTTTCTGCATAGGAAGATATACATTTAAGGTCCGCATTTAATTTATTTTGAGTGTCTATTATAGTGTGTTTATTTATAGGTATTTTTAACTGGGAGTCATTAGCAAACTGCTTAAATTTGCAGAATTTAATACAGTTTTTCATGTCAGCAACATAAATGGAAAATAACAGAGGTGAAATTACCGAACCTTGTGGAACGCCATCTTTAACTAATTTAAATTCTGACTTGTCAACACTCGAGTCTTTTTTAATAATAACACAACTAAATCTATTCTTCAGTAGGTTATGCATGAGATTGACTGCATTGTTAGAAAAGCCAAAGTAATGAAGTTTTGCCAACAGCATCTCGTGACTAATAGCATCAAATGCTTTACTGAAATCCAGAAGGGTCATACAAGTACTGTTTTGTTGTTCTTCATTTTCTCTGATGTCATTCAAAATGCTGACTAGTGTTGTAGTGGTACTAAAATTCTTCCGGAACCCTGACTGACAATCTGGTATTATTTTGTTAATTTCAACGAATGACTCAATTTGATTATAATAATAATAATAATAATAATTTATTCAATACTTATAGTTACAATTTCAAATACTTACATTTAAAATTATACATAATGAATAAAGAAAACTCACGAGGTTTTAGATACCTGTATGTGAGTAAGTACAACTAATACAAAACAATTAAATGAATAGAATAATACAATAATCAGAGTATTTTCCTATCTGAACACATTAAAAAAAAATATATATATATTTATCAAAACACATTAAAATATATGGGAATTTTAACAATTTAATATTACATCTTAATGTCTTGACTTTTTTTTTTTTATTTTTTTTTTCTTTTTTTTTTATTTTTATTTTTTTTTTTTTTATTTTTTTTTTATATATACTTTACAATAATATTAGTATGTTTACTTAACACTATATGCTTAACACTTTTCCATTTTAAGAAAGTTAAAAAGTTAAAAGAAGATTATTCAAAAAGATTTTGTATACTTTGCCTTGATAAAGTTAACAGTAATTTTTTTAGTTTTATTTTAATATTTTTGTTGTTTATTTCGCCATTTTGCTGTTGTAAGAAGTAGTTTAACATTTTTGGGCCAAGATAAGCATAGCTTTTTTGTCCCACTGCTTTTAGCATTAATGGTAAAGTATAGTTTTCCCTCTGTCTCGTATTGTATGTGTGGTTTCCAATTGGAAGTTTTGTTTTGTTAGTAAATTGGTGGGTACAGATTTGAAGAAAAGATAGTTGACGACAATCCAGTACTTCAGCTTCTTTGTATAATAGGTCACTTGAATATAATCTACTTTTGTTAACAACAATTTTCAAGAATCTTCTTTGTAGAACTTCGAGTTTGTTTAAATGTGTTTTACATACGCCACCCCATCCTGTGATTCCGTATCTAAGATGTGACTCTACTAAACATTGATAGACTATTTTCTTTTGAGGAACTGTTAAAATCTCAGAAAACTGCCGAAATCTAAATAATATTGTTCTAAGTTTTCTAAGTAAATAATCAATGTGTGCGTTCCATTTAAGATTACTATCGATAACTACACCTAGATATTTAATTTGTCTGGCATGATCAATTTTTATGTCTTTTCTAATATCAAGGTTGAATGTTGGGAGGGATGATTCTTGAGAACTAAAAGGTAAGTAGAAGGTTTTTTTAAAATTTATAGAAAGAAGTCTGTGGTCAAACCATTCTTTAAGTTTTCTTAGATGTTTTTCAGCTTTATGTTTTAGTTTAAACCAGTCGTCATCAGAATAAATTATAACAGTGTCGTCAGCAAAACTTATAATGTTATTATTGTCTTGCAGTAAGAATATATTGTTTAAGTATATGATGAACAACAAAGGCCCTAACACGGTTCCCTGGGGAACTCCACACATGACTATTTGTTCACGACTTTCATGTTTATTTATTTTTACTTTTTGTCTACGCTCCTTCAAATAACAGGCAAACAAATCATATGCGATACCCCGTATGCCTATATTTTCCATTGTTTGTAATAAAAGGGTGTGGTCAACTGTGTCAAAAGCCTTCGTTAGGTCAATAAATACACCTATTGAAGGTTTTCCTTTATCTACTGCTTCATAGATGTTTGTCGTTAAATATACAATGGCATCTTGGGTTGACATTTTTTCCCTAAAGCCGAACTGTTGTTTGGAAAGGATATTATGTTTATCAATAAATTTAGTTACTCTCAATTTCATAAGCTTTTCAACAACCTTTGCAAGACTCGTAATTAGTGCTATTGGCCTATAATTACCCATCTCATTTCTATCGCCATTTTTATATATGTTATTACAGAAGTTTTAAGAGCAGAAGGAAAATGACCTTGCTGGAAAATTTTATTTACTATATGTGCTAAAGGAATAGCTATATATTTTGATATAAGTTTTAAGGTTTCAGCTTTTATACCATCATATCCGGGCGATTTATTATTCTTTAATTGAGAAATGGTTTCAGATACTTCTATGGGATCTGTGGGTGTTAGAAACATTGAGTGGGGATTGATAGGTTTAGGATCTTGAAATGTAGGATATCTCTTAATTTTCTTAGCTAAGTCTTTGCCAATGTTAATAAAAAATTCATTAAAATGTTCTGATATTTCGGGTTCCGAGGTGATAATTTCGTTTTGTTTGGATTTGATTTTTTTAATTTGTACCTTTTCAGGTCTTGTTAAAACTTCATTTATGGTTTTCCAAATGAATTTGCTGTTATTTTTGTTTTTTTCAATTGTTTTTTTATAATATTCGCTTTTTGCTGTTTTAATAATATTTTCAACGTTTTTTTTATAATTTTTGTATTCTAATTTTAATAGATGGTTATTTGGGTTTTTATTTAGTTTTTTATACAAGTCATTCTTTTTATTAATGGATTTTATTATAGATGGTGTAATCCACTTTGACCTTTTTCTGATCTTGTTTTTTAACTTTATTTTAGTAGTACACAGTTCGATCTCATTTGTTAAGATTTTTATAAATTCATTTGTTGCAGATTCTACATCATCAAAGGCGTATAGTGTGTTCCAGTTTTGTAATTTTATTGTATTTATTAATTTTACTGAATTTAGCTGCGTTATATATCTATTTTCACATTGTTCCACTGAATAAGTATTTGTGTAGGGAAAAACTATCTGTGCAGATGTTGTATAGTGGTCAGTTATGTTTGTATCTATAGTAAATGGCAAAATTGTGTCGTATCGAAAATTCTTACATTTAACAAATATGTGATCTAAACAGCTTTTTGAGCTTTTTTGTACTCTAGTTGCAGTATTGATTGCTGATATATATCCGTATTCACTAAAAGCGTCAATATACATTTGTGTAGGGGCTGCGTTGGATAAGAGGTCAATGTTGATATCTCCCGTATATATGGAAATATCAGGATTTGTTATGTCATTATCTAGTCTCATGGTTAGATTATTTATAAAGCCAATTAGATCTGGGTCCGATGGAGACCTATACAATGCATTTATTTCTATAATTTTGTTATGAAAGTTACTTTTTACTTTAATTATATGGCTGTTATCAAATTTAATAGTTTCATGAGAAATATAAATTTCAGTTTTGATGAATACTATTACACCATCACATTGATTGTATGATCCATGATTATATAGTGTTGTATAACCCGGTATATTAAATATTGTTATATCGCCAACTATTCTTGTTTCAGTTAAGACTACACAGTGTATTTCGGTTTCTATTTCATTTAAAAATATTTTGAACTCATCGAAGTTATGTTGTATACTTCTAATATTATTATTAATAATAATGAAATTTTTTAAGTGTGCATTTATTTTAAAAACTGTATTTAATTCGGACAGTGTTTCTAATGGAAAAGTGTCAAGTGCAGTTATTTCAAAGTCCCGTAAGTAATCGTTCATATTTAGCTTAAATATATAGCACTTGTTAGTAGAAGTACGTGTAAATGTTTTTTATATTCATATTGGAGGGTACGACATATATAAGCAAAGAAAAGTTTAGTATAGATGTATCCAATAGAAATTTATTTCTCTTGAGACGATACAGATGTGGAACGTAAAAATCTATTGTTTTTATTAGGGTTAAGACTCGCTGGAATTTTCTTTGGAGTTATATTATGTAGATCTGGTGTTACCTGTTTCAATTTTTTTTTCTTTTCTTTTATTAGCTGTTGCTCGACTTCTACGGATTGTACACTATTTTCTTCTGTTTTCTCAGCTCGGTGTGTTGTCGTTTCTGGGTCACTATTATAAGTGTTTCTATTTCCTTCTACTTCCTCAATCTCAACCAGCTCGTTCGCAGAATATTTCTGATTGCCAATAACTAATTTATTTCCCTGGATAAAGCACTTTTTACCACTCTCTTTTTCCTTTTCTTTTGTAAGAAAATATCTTATTAATCTTTGTTCCTCCCGTTCTTGTTTCGTCAGGTCGTTTGATACAGCTATGTTTGTGTTTTTTAATTTATAGCAATTTTTTAATATTTCTCTCTTTTGTAAAAATGATATTAATTCCACTTTAACAGGTGGCGTGTTAGTTTTGTCAAGAGTGTAGTAGTTGTTAATTTCTTTAGTGGATATTTCAACTCCTAGAAACGACTTGATGTCTTGGCAAAGTGTAACTGTATTTTTTGGCTTGTTTAGTCCAAAAATAATTATGTTGTTTTTCCGCTTTTCAAACTCTAAACTCTCTATTCTTTTTTTGAGGTCGTGATTCTCTTCAGTTAATTTCTTTATCTTGTGATTTTGTCCTTCTATATCGAGTCGAATTCTGACTTCGCTAGCTTCTATATGTTTCGTTAAATCTTCTCTTGTTTTCTTAATTTCTTCTAAGATTAGCTTTGCTTCTTCCATAATATTCTGCTGTTGTTTTGGTTAATTAATTTTATTGTTTTTCCGTGCGTGGTCACCTTTAGATATTTAATAAAAATTTGTTAATAGTGTTATCAGCAATATGTGTTGCTGACTGGACAATTATTTTTAGGTTAGGCTTAGATGGTATGTGAATTTCTACAAGTAATACACAGTAATACATACAGTTTTTCCTGCTGCTGTTTGGTATGTTCTAACACAGTATATTTTACTGTTTTTGATTAATTTTTCAGAGTAGGTACAAGTTTTTCACTAGACTTTTAAATAGACGATTTTTCAACACATTCAGTTTGTTTAAGCGGCCACACACCATATAAGTGCTTTTCAAAAATTTTAGATAAGACAGGAAGTATACTAATTGGTCTCAAATCTTTCAACTCCTTTGGTTCAAGTATTTTAGGTAATGGTTTAATAATAGCTTTTTTCCAGCCCGATGGATAGAATGAATTTAAAATACACGAATTGATTATATTCAGCAATGCATCTGCGCAAAATGGGTAGCATAATTTTATGTCTTTTATTGTTAACCCATCATCACCCGCTGCATTAGATGATATTTTGGAGACGATTTTATTTAAATTTTCCCTGTCCAATAGTGTAAAATTAAACTCGTCAGTGTTGTCTGTAAGTCTGTTGGTTTTATAAAATTCTATCAAATCTGTAGAAACTGTGTTGTTTTTGTTATCGACTTCTGAAAAAAAGTTGTGTATATTTGTCGCATTGTTAAGATTATCTGGTATATAAGATTGATTTACGTTGTAAGTAAGATTGAGTTTTTTTGATGTTTTCCAAAATTCCTTCCCTTTACTCTGTCCAAATGTATTAAAAAATGTGATTTTTTTCCGTATTATAGCATCTTTGGTAAAATTTCTCAATTGTCTGTAGTACTGTAGAGACCCTTCCGTTTTTGTTCTCATATATTTTTTATGTGCTTTATCTCTAAGCTTAATCAACTGCTTTATGTTGGTCGTTATCCATGGCAAATAAGGTTTTTCGGAAATTTTCTTGGTTTTCATTTGAGCATGCTTATTTATAATTTTATTTATATTAGACGTGAAAATCTGAACTTTTTCGTCAATACTATCAGTCACGAAAAGCTGCTGCCAATCCAGCATTATCCCTTCTTCCATTACTAAATCATAAATGATGTTGTTGTAGTCTCTGTACGTGACAGTTTTTTTGCGGCAGGTTACTTTAGGCAGATTCATTACTGTGTAGACCAGGTTATGATCCGTCACACATTGAGATATTGCCAATGATCCTGAATTTATACATTGTATTTTTTGACTAGTAATAATTATATCGATTAAACTAGATGTGTTATTTGTAAAATTAAACCTCGTCGGCTCTTTAATATGTTGATTAAATTGTAAGGTTTGTAACAAGTTTTTTAGTCTGTTTGTGTATGTTGTATTACTTAAAAAGTTGATATTTAAATCGCCGACTATAATAATGTTGCCACGTATTTTAATGAAGTTAAAACAACACAAAATCAAATTCAGAAAATCAAATAAATTTACTAATTGAAATTCGACCCCAGCTGTGTTCGGTGGTGGTTTCTCTACTGGCAAATTATGCCCAGCTCAGCCGTAGAGGGTAAGTGCCAAAATAAAGTGAGTGCGCCACCGATTTAGTACGGTTAAAATCGGAAACCCCTGATGTTCCAGGCACCACTTCACCCACTGGAGATAATTAAATAAATTTTGAATATTTAACGGTTCTAACTAAATTACACAACAACTGAAAATAACGATAAGTGAGCTAAATAAAACAAAAATATCAACTAGACCCTTCTTTAATGAACAAATATTGATAATTACAAAATTGTCGAGCCTCGTGCTTGACAACGCTAACGATATATAAAAATAGTGAAAAAGAATATGTGAACAATATTGAAAAGAAAATTAATCAAAATGTGTGATCACACGCAATACAAAAAAAAACAGGAAGAATAAATTTTAACTAAAACTATAACCGCGACTTAAATCTAGTTAGCTTATCTGAAATGCTAGATACGGTTCCTCGTCGTCCTAGGCTTCTCCAATACTTAGGCTGCAACAAATTCAAGCCTGTTCCCAGTACCAATAGGCTTGCACCAATCTCAAATAACTTAAGCTTGTCTAAGTATCAGGACAGCAACCAAACTTCAACCAATAACTAGGACTAAATCCCTAACTAGGATTTCTAGAATTTACACCTGTATCTAGAACTGTAGCCGGTAACTAAAACTGTAGCCGGTAACTAAAACCCTAAAATCGTAACTTAGCATTAACATTAGCTTAAACAGATTTAAATGACTCCTTGAATTAATTTAATACAATAACATTACTCTACTTTACTGACTTTAATACAATTTTAACACATTAACTGATATTGGTACGACAATGAAAGAATAGAAATGAATTTAAACGAATAATACAATAATTAGAAGCTGATATCTCTGAATTTACAATTAATGATCAAAACTTATGATTTAAATATACTCAACAAGCTTAAATTTGACTTGCTAGTCACAACAATATTATAACAATAAATTTAAATCAAAATTCACATAAAATTAATTTGTAATAGTACAAAAATATCGATTTTAATAGTTAAAAAAAAACAAAAAGGAGTCTAGTTATACAAAAATAAAACCTGCATACGATACAAAAAGAAATACACATATAAAATAGAGATTTTAACCAAGATTGTGATTATATGGCGTTATTAATTTATTAAAAATATAATTACATAACTCACCTATTTAAAATAGGGTTTCTTTTACTCCGTTAGACGATATCCCAGCTGATAGTTGGGTAACTTTTAGAAAAAAAAACAATTTCCTCGCTGCTAAATGCAATGTCGAACAAATTCCAACCACGATTGTTATCCAAAAAGGTTTCAAAAATACCAATCTCCGCTACTGTCTGTTTCATAAGGGACAAAAAGGACCATAAAAATCAAATAATTGCATGGATAAAGACGCATGTCCTACTCACCAATAGAAAATCTCACTAAAAAGCCGGACACAAGCCGTAGTTTCCACCGAATTTACCAAAATCCAGAAAATATCTCCTACACAGTTTTCGATGGAAACAGATTAAACTTAATTACGCAAATCCAACCTAAGTTGTCCCCGATGTACAAGGATGCTAATTAAGTTCTCAAAAATTTTCTGATTAACACGCGTTCACTACAAGAGACAGAAGTCAAAAGGAAGAGGTCCCCGATGTACCAACTTCACTTAGCTTGACACACTTCAGTAAGAAAATGATGGCCTCTACTAAGATACGGACAATAACCATAGTTAATTCAGCCAACAACTTATGAACAAACAGAGGTCATCTGATACATTTAATCCTATTATTTTAATTAGCTAACAATAAATAACCCAACATTACTTAGTTTCCCTATTTATTTTTGATACCAATAATAAAGTTAAAAATATGACCGAACGTTGGCTGCAAAACACTACACGTCAGACTATTGACAAAAAGAAAGAAGTTGCACTTACAAACAGATGAAAATGAAATGTCAATAATTCAAACCATAATAAAAAATAATACTTGACTACAAAACCAATTTTAGCAACCACTGAATATATTTATAAATTGATGACTAACTATAATCAATCTAAATCAACTGGAACTTGTCACCATTTACTCCTTAGTAACGGAGAATACCTAAGGTAAGCGATAAATTATACTAATGTGAATTTGAACCCGTGACAACATCCCCTCCCCTAAGAAAGGAAAAAATCTACCGAAGATTTTCGACGATAACGCAATAGTGCTAAATGAGCCAACAGTCACGATAAAAGGGACAACAAGCCCATACAATAAAACCAATAAAACGCCATATTCGCATTCTTAACTCGTAAAGAATCACAACTCACAACACAACAACAACAAAGAAAGAAAGGAAAAAAAAACAAAGTTTCGAGTAATACTCGGGAGCAAGCACCCAGTGCGTTGAAGTACGACCAGACTGAAACGACATTGGTCCTTCCGTTTCGGAGGACTGTATTCGAAGTCCGCTTAGGTAAGCGGAAGCAGTGCACACTTCCAGGGGCGACCTCGCGAAAGATGTTAAACGCGTCATGGTTACACACCCCTGGACCTCACACCTTACAGTGTACAAAGCCCTCTCACCCAGCAGCCAACGAACACAATCCACACCCACTTCTAGACCTCCGCCGGAGAATAACAAAGGGACAAGTTAAAAGGTATCAAAGATTCCGGTACTGCTGAGACTTCCACGGGAGGCCCCGCAAGGTCATCTGACTCTGACAGCAGTAGTGAACCCCCGCATAGTGACAGTTTTCCCTCGGGTTCCACTGAAGGCGACACCCCGTGCAGACCCAGCACCCACCGGAGCCTAAGGCCGTAAAGCAAAGAAACACGGAGGGACATTTTGGGCCGAAGCCCGGGACCTGACGGGACCCAGAGTGATAAAGTTCACCCCAGACTAATAACCACAAAAAAAAGAAACCCCCCCAACTAACATAATTCCCTAACAACCTAGGGACTAACAAAATAAACCGTCTTAACCTACTTCTAGTACAAAACCGCAAAAAGGACACTAAAACCTAACCAAGACTAACATCCAAACTAAACTGGACTAATATCCACAACACGAACCCAACACAACATTACCCCTAAACTATAAACTCATAGGGTACAAAAAATGTAGGTACAGAGTAGATAAACAAAGAGAGCACGGGCTCACTACTTCCAAATTTCGCCGCTAGATGGCGCCACAGGTGGCGGCGCTGTATTCTTCTGTTTTTTCGAATGGTCTTTGACATTTGGCGCAAGCAGCCAATTCTTTTTTTTTTCAAATGGCCTTTGACATTTAGCGCAAGCAGCCAACTCTTCTTTTTCAAATGCCAAAAGGGCATTAACGTTGTATCTCGTAAACGGCCGAACGGATTTCGTCACGTGACATATCATTGTAAAGGGGTTGCTGTATAGGGTAAGATGAAGTGTTCAAATCTTCTTTTCGCTACCAACTTTACAGTGCTACCAACTTTTGCGTTAAATTTTTTACAGAATTGAACCCGGGTCCCCCCGTATGATAAACAAATATAGTTGGACCGCAATGTGAAACAATTATTCTTAGAAAATGTCCTTATCATTTTATAGGTTTCACATTTCTGCTTAATCGCTGAATTATGCTCCACCTGCAGTGATTATGAAATGACATCATATTAATGAATAAACAATAAAAGATAAGAAATGCAACTAATCAGTTTTATATCATATACATAAAAATGATGACCTAATTAATGCAGTTATTTATCAGGAAGCTATGAGTCATCCCGATGCATAAAGGTTTGGAATTTGTAGACAGTAGCGTCACATAATATGATTAGTAAATATAAAAAACAACATAGAGAATATATTGTAAACGCGGCAATTAGGTTTTAATTTTTATCGACGCCTATGTGTGTCGGCTAAGTCGTACATATTTAAAGAGTGGTCTGGAGGTTATTTCTTCATTATTGTTGTTTTCTCTTGACATCCAGTTCAGTGCAAGAGCTCTTCTGTTACATACTCATAAAGGTAAGAATTTTTATTTTATTTTATTTTATTTTTGAGTTTATTTAATTATTTGTTTATGTAATTTTATTTTTGAGTTGATTTAATTTTATTTTTCTTCAGTTAAGTTTATTTAATTTTTAGGTGAATTTTATTGTGAGTTTATTAAACCGATTTAGAGCAAATTTTTAGTGGAAAACAATTGTTTCAAGTGCAAGAGCTCTCTTGACATCCAGTTCAGTGCAAGAGCTCTTCTGTTACATACTCATAAAGGTAAGAATATTTATTTTATTTTATTTTATTTTTGAGTTTATTTAATTATTTGTTTATGTAATTTTATTTTTGAGTTGATTTAATTTTATTTTTGTTCAGGTAAGTTTATTTTTTATGATTTATTTGTATTAATTTTATTTTTGAGTTGATTTCATTTTATTAATTTTATTTTTGAGATTATGTAATTTCATTTTTCTTCAGTTAAGTTTATTTAATTTTTAGGTGAATTTTATTGTGAGTTTATTAAACCGATTCAGAGCAAATTTTTGGTGGAAAACAATTGTTTCAAGTGCAAGAGCTCTCTTGACATCCAGTTCAGTTGCAAGTGCAAGAGCTCTCTTGACATCCAGTTCAGTGCAAGAGCTCTTCTGTTACATACTCATAAAGGTAAGAATTTTTATTTTATTTAATTTTATTTTTGAGTTTCTTTAATTATTTGTTTATGTAATTTTATTTTTGAGTTGATTTAATTTTATTAATTTTATTAATTTTATTTTTGAGATTATGTAATTTCATTTTTCTTCAGTTAAGTTTATTTAATTTTTAGGTGAATTTTATTGTGAGTTGATTAAACCGATTCAGAGCAAATTTTTGGTGGAAAACAATTGTTTCAAGTGCAAGAGCTCTCTTGACATCCAGTTCAGTTGCAAGTGCAAGAGCTCTCTTGACATCCAGTTCAGTGCAAGCGCTCTTCTGTTACATACTCATAAAGGTAAGAATTTTTATTTTATTTAATTTTATTTTTGAGTTTATTTAATTATTTGTTTATGTAATTTTATTTTTGAGTTGATTTAATTTTATTTTTCTTCAGTTAAGTTTATTTTTCATGATTTATTTGTATTAATTTTATTTTTGAGTTGATTTAATTTTATTAATTTTATTTTTGAGATTATGTAATTTCATTTTTCTTCAGTTAAGTTTATTTAATTTTTAGGTGAATTTTATTGTGAGTTGATTAAACCGATTCAGAGCAAATTTTTGGTGGAAAACAATTGGTTCAAGTGCAAGAGCTCTCTTGACATCCAGTTCAGTTTCAAGTGCAAGAGATCTTCTGTTACATACCCACAAAGATAAGAATTTTTATTTTACAATTATGAGTAACATTGCAGATAGGTCTAATGCTATTGTTGACAATATTTTCAAAGCATATAAAGCGTTAATCACTAGTTTGTCACATAGAGAAGCAAATAAATTAATAAAACAAATTAAACGGCATGTTAGCAGTTTTAATACAGATATTCGGAGGGGAAATTTGGATATTGGCACACTTAGAAATTTACAAAAAAATTTGGGACATTTAAAATCAATAAAAGAAAAAATTTTTCATTTATCTAAACAGGGATCGGGGTTAACAGAAAAATCAGGGGTAAAATGGGTCGATTTAGAATCTGCTTTTCATTCAAGAATTAGGACTGCTGTTGTCGTTAATTTAAAACATAAAGACCTTAATAGTTTTTTTGGTGATGCGTTTAGGCTAATTAAGAGTAGAATAGCTAACAGTTTGAAAAAATTTAATATGATTAAAGTAAATACAACATTTTGCGGGGAATTTATTAAAAAATCTAGGGAAATCGAAGACATTTTGGAGTTTAAATATTTTAACACAAAAAACGCAGTAATAGATGCAGGTACGGATCTTGCATTGTTATTCAATGAAAAAATTGTTGATAAAGTAATGAGTGAATTATCGGAATTTCAACTTAAAGAGTCTGGATGGGCTTTAAACAAAATTATTTCACTGGAAATTAACATCAATAAATATGAGATAGGTAACGGTGCTTCATCATACATTAAGCTACCTGATCCTATACTAAAAAAGCAAGCATGTATTAATATTAAAAATTTAGATAAAGCATGTTTTTATTGGTCGGTAACAGCATCATTGCATCCAGTTAATAAAAACGTAGATCGTGTCTCATCGTATCCTCATTATACAACCGTATTGAAAACCGACGGATTGGACATGCCAATGCCCCTAAATACTATTTCAAAATTTGAAAAATTAAATAATATTTCAATTAATGTGTACGCTTTAGAATTAAATGCCGCGAAAGATAAACCGGTTTACACAATTTATCCTGCCCGACTAACAAAAGAAAAATTAAATAAACATGTAAATTTATTTCTTATTCAGAACAAATACTTTCCAAAATTAAATGATTATGAAGCTCCATCAATGGATACGCAAAATGAAGATATCAAATATCACTATTGTTTAATCAAAGATTTATCTCGACTAATATCAAGTCAAGTTAACAAACATAATGGGCAAAAATATATTTGTGATCGATGTTTAAATTACTTTAGTAGTCAGGAAAAGTTACACAATCATAATAAATACTGCAAAGATCTAAACAATTGCAAAATATCGTACCCACCATTTGATCATGTAGAGTTTAAAAACCATGTATACAAGCAGACTACACCTTTTGTCATTTATACAGACTTTGAGTCAGTGCTACGTCCTCATAACAAGAACTTGGGAAAACACACACGAAAGTTTCAGAAACACGAGGCGTATAGTGCAGGATATTATCTTAATTGCTCCTATGATAGTTCGCTATCATTTTACAATGAATATTGTGGAGAAGTCTCCATGGATTGGTTCGCTGCTGAAATGACAAGGATGGCTAAATTTATTGAAGACAAAATTAAACATATTGAACCAATGATTGTCAAGCCTAATTTACTTACTGCAACAACATGTCATATATGTGAGCACCCCTTCAAAGAGAAGGATACTATCGTACGAGTCCATTGTCATTTCTCTGGAGATTTTAGAGGGTTTGCGCATGAGCATTGCAACTTAAATTTTAGAAAACAGTTTGTTGTACCTGTAGTCTTTCATAACTTTTTGGGATACGACTTACATTTTTTAATTAGAGATTTATCCAAAAAAGGTAGTATAAGCTTGCTTCCTATAAACAAAGAAAAATACATTTCATGTACATTAAGTAATGACGAGAGCGAAGTAAAGTTTAGATTCATAGACTCGCTGCGATTTTTAGATTCCTCCTTAGATAAACTGTCTGCTTTACTAGAACCATCAGATCTACATTATCTACGTTCACAATTTCCCAATTTAACATCTGAACAGTTTGAACTATTAAGTAGAAAAGGGGTGTTTCCTTATGAATACATTGATTCAATGGAAAAATTAGACGATACGGAACTGCCATCCAAAGATAAATTTTATAGCACACTGACAGATGAAAATATTACTGACGATTTATACACGCATGCACAAAAGGTTTGGCAATCATTTGAAATAAAAAATTTAAAAGAATATAGCATGCTGTACATGAAAACAGATATCTTGCTTTTAGCATCTGTGTTTGAATGTTTTCGTGAAAAATGCCGAAAAACGTATGGTCTCGATCCTGCTTGGTATTATACGCTCCCCGGTTATACGTGGGATGCAATGTTAAAATATACCAAATCTAAATTGGAAATACTCAAAGATATAGACCAAATCATGTTTATAGAGAAAGGTATAAGAGGAGGAGTCAGTCAATGCAGCAATAGATATGCTAAAGCAAACAACAGATACATGCAAAATTTTAATCGAACAGAATCTGAAAAATATTTAATGTATCTCGATGTAAACAATTTATATGGTTGGGCAATGAGTCAACCTCTTCCGTACGGAGGATTCCAATGGACTGATACAAACATCGATGTGACTCAAATACCAGACGATGCTGATGAGGGATATATCCTCGAAGTGGATATAGAATACCCTCAGCATTTACATGGTCTACACAACGATTTACCGTTTTGCCCAGAACATCGAAAACCCCAAGGATCGAAAATACAAAAACTGATGACCACTTTATATGACAAAGAAAAATACGTAATACATTATCGAAATTTAAAGCAGGCTACAAAACATGGATTGAACGTGAAAAAGATTCACAGAGTGTTGAAATTTCAACAAAGCCCATGGTTAAAAAAATATATTGACTTAAATACAACTCTTCGAACGGCTGCTAACAACGATTTTGAAAAGAATTTATATAAATTAATGAACAATGCAGTCTTCGGAAAAACCATGGAGAATATAAGGAAACATCGAATTGTTAAACTCGTTAGATCTTGGGAGGGTCGATATGGAGCAAAGAACTTGATAAGCAGTCCTAGGTTTAGTTCGAGAAAAATCTTTGACGAAAACCTTGTAGCGATAGAGCTTCATAAAACCGAACTGGTATTTAATAAACCATTGTACATTGGCATGTCGATTCTTGATTTGTCAAAGACGTGTATGTATGACTTTTATTACAGTTTTCTACTTTCTACGATGGGTGTAGACAACTGTAAACTCCTATACACCGATACCGACGCGTTTCTTCTAGAACTGCAATGCAATGATGTTTATACTGAATTAATTAAAGCCTATTCAGAAAAATTTGACACCTCAGACTATGAACCAAACAATGCGTACGGTATTTCACTCTTAAATAAAAAAGTCATAGGATTAATGAAAGATGAATGCAACGGCAAACTTTTAACAGAATTTGTGGGGTTGCGTTCAAAAATGTATTCGTATTTAACAGAGGGTAATAAATGCGTTAAAAAATCAAAAGGGGTTAAAAAGAATGTCGTTGCAAAGAAAATTACTTTTGATGATTACCTTTCTTGTCTGAGAGATAGTAAATTGAAAACAGTTAACCAATGCACGTTCCGTTCCTACAATCACAATGTGTTTACAATCGAACAAACCAAAATCGGTCTAAGTCCACACGATGATAAACGCTTTTTATGTAATGGATCTTTTGACACTTTAGCATGGGGCCATCGCGATATAATGCTCGATTAATGCTACTTATAATTGGGAAATAAAAAATAGTTGTAAATTAATTAGTTTTTAGTTTTCTATTGTTTATTGTATATCTAACATTAAATAACAGTTGTAAAGTAATTAGGTTAGTTTTTAGTTTTCTATTGTTTATTGTATATCTAAAATTTTTTTATGTTTACAATAAATTTTTAATCTGAATCTATGGTGTATTATTTTCTTTTAAATATGTTCTGTTGAAACGACCAAAATAACGTTCAAATTCGTCGTTTAGACGTCTATTTTTGACACTTTGACGTTCATGAATTTAATAACGAAAAAAACGATGAAAAGTGTCACTTTTTGTCACTTTGAAATGATGTTTTTCCATAAGAAATACATGTAAATCGAAAATTTCTTCTTATCAGTTTTTTAAAACGTTGAAACGGCAAATTTTAACGCTGTTTTAACGTTTTGACGTTTTACATTTTAGAACTGTGACGTTCATGAATTTTGTAACGATAAAATAACATTTTTTGATGCTATTATTATCGATTTTGAAATAAAAGTCATTATTTTTTTTTTATAAAAGTTTATTTCATATTTTCTAAATCTCTTGTTACATTTTGTTCATAAAAGTAAATATACTGACGCAAAGCGTTACATAATAAAGGATCAGTACATATTTCACAAAATACATCTAATCCTTTAAACCAGTTATAATCAAAATTTTTTTTTACAATATCTATAACATTATTATAATAACAATTAAAGTTAATATTTTCTAGAAGTGAAATCTGATAAGCTACGATACAATGATGTACTCTTACAAGTTCATCTGCATCCTTTTCCGTTAGATGATATCTTACGCCATGTTTTTCAACTTCTATGAACCTGGTGTCATCGGATACCAACTGTCGTATTGTACAAAAATCTCCACAGGAAAATGTAAATGCACTCTGGATCAAACTCATCTTATCTAAATAGTCAATAAGGTCAAGCCATTCCATTTTCCCAAACGACAATTTACTTGGCTTGCAGTATTCTGATAAAATAATAGCTGGAGAAAATGTTCTTGCAGGAGATAAACCAACTTTTATAACATACCCCTCAATTGCAAAAGATGATTGTAGCAGCAAATAATTTTCACGTTTTGCTTTGTCTTCGTAAAAATTTACAATTTTGTTTACTTCTTCCATATAGATAGAATCTTCACTACTACTACTACTACTACTCTCAGAATATGACGGTAAGTTTTCACTACAATAACCACTGTCTTGTGTCATCATCTAATACTTGATAAAACTTGTGTTGAAACTAAGTAAAAATAATTGCTTCTGCTTCTAAGGACAGTTTTAGTCGGACTGCAGACTGAACGGTTTGAGCAATAGATGATATGAATCAAAAAGGCCCCCGAAAGCTGTGAAAACGTACCTAGTTTGTCATAAGAATACGTGTAAAAAATGTTCAAAATAAGAAACAAGGAAGTTTATAAAATATTAGATTTTTCGATCCAGCTATTATGCGAACTGTCGAACCCCAGCCATTTAACGTAGATTTTATTGCCTTTTTTCCTCAGCACTTTTTCAACAAGGTAAACATCAGGATTTTTTTACTTTTGTAGCTCTTCCTCGTAAAATGCTCCTTTAATTGGCGATCCATGTAAATCCTCCAACATGTATGTTACAGGATTAGTTATGTTCACTTTGGTAATTTTAAAAAGCTCCGTAGTCCAATTAGGTGTATAGCCTATATCAAATAGATGCTTTGCCTTGCTTATGCGCACCACATCTCCAATTTTATATTTTCGCGGGCCTGCTATTTTCAAATGATTATAATGTTGCTTCAGAATCTTTTTTTCATTGGATCGGTTTACCTGAGACGGCTTTTGATCAATCGTTCTATGTTTGCTTTCGTTGTACTCTTTTGTAATTTTCGGTAACACATCTATCCACCTGTACGTACCGTGTAAGCTAAAATGCTTGTACAATTTCGTTTTCAGCGTTCTAATAACTCTTTCCGCCATACTTGCTTTCATCTTGGTAAATGTACTGTAATGATTTATGCCATGTTTCTGCATTAGATTTTGAAATTTTGTGTTGTAAAACTCTTTGCCCTGATCAGATTGAAGATTTTTCGGTTTGCGTTTTCCTATAATATCGGCAAAAGCTTTCGTGATTTCTTCGCCAGTTTTCGATTTCAACGGTCGAGTCCAGAGAAATTTCGAGAAGCAGTCGATTACCACTAGAATCATTTTAAACGATCGATTTTGAGTTGCGTAAGAACTCATTTCAGCCAAATCAATTTGCCATAAATCATCTAAACCTTTAATAATTGTTCGTCGACGAGCATAATTTTTTCGAGCCGGTTTATGCAGCTCATTAACGACTTGAACCTTTTTCTTTGAAAACATGACTGTGACTAAATGTTTAGGAATTTTGTACTAATCGATTCTCCAATGTTTTTATGGTCAAATCCATCGCAGTAATAGTTTCACGAACATCAAGCAGATTCTGTTGATTTATAGTAATTGTATCGATCAAAACAGCAATATTCTTTTTAATAGCCGCTATTTGTGATTCTAAACTTTTATTCATAGCATTCATGTTTTCAGTCAACTTTTGCACATTATTATCCATATATTTTTTATTGACGGCATCGCTGTCTGAGTCAGGATCTTTAACATTACAAAGTTTTAAATTTTCAAAATCAATATCACCGTTTGCAGTATGAACCAAGGTTGGTTTAGACATCAGCAATAGTTTTTTATTGCCTATATCATGTTTAGTACGTCCGAATTTGTCGACACTCATTGTGGTAATGATGTTTAAGCAATAATGCGTGCTTCTTTTAATTCCTCAATAATTGCAACAATTTCATTATCATTCGAAGTATTTCCTGCTTCTTTTGATGCTATTAAAAGCCGAAGCCTGTCAACAAGTTCGTTTGGATCGTCCCAATATTGAAGGTCAATTTTATTATCGTTGTAAACCATTTGCATCCCAGAGCCCGAAGCTTTTTGCAAGTGAAAGATAGCCAGAGGTCTTATGATATGTGTGTATTTGAATCGTTCTGTTCCTTTAAGGTGTCCTTTAATGTTTTTATGAGGATTTGTTAATTCTAGTATTGTTCCATAACGCTGTAAATCATCATCATTGAAATTTTTAGGTACATCATTAAAAATTAATTCATACAGACCCGGTGTACCTCTTATCTGTTTGCCTTCTGTAATAATAAATCCATGCTTTTTATCAAAGTCGATTTGTTTGCCACCCAGAAACCATTTAGATGTATCAGCATCGTAAGTAGGACCATAAACCGTATCTATATTAGCTTTTTCTGTCCAATGATCTAGAATATATGGCTGAGCCATTGGGGGATACTGATCCAAGTATTCCTTAATAACATCTTCTGAAATGTTAAGATCTTTAACAGCCTGTTTGTCGTCTTCATAGAATACTTCATCATCATCATCATCACTAGTAGTTTCGGCAACATTTTCGAGTTTTACAAACTCAGGTATGCTTGATTGTTTTTTTTGTTTAGGTGATTCCTCTTTTTGTTTAATTGGTTCTTTTTTAGGCTCTGGCTCGTTGACTGGTTGAGGATGAGAGATCACTGTTTGGTTTAGAGAAGATTTTGATATTTTGTGTAGTTGTTCTGTGACAGGTTTAAACAATTTATTTAGTGTCTCATCCGTTTCAACTCTACCTAATTGTAACGCTTTATATTTTTTTCGAATCGATCGAGCCAGTTCGGCAATTTTTCTCTTACGAACGGCAATGTCAACTGGATTGTCTGACATGTTGTCGAATACTGAACGCAATGTTACAATTTTATGTATTTATCGAAACCGATTCGATACCGACCGTTGTTTAAATCAAAGTCTTTCGCAATAACCATTGTCCCATATTTTTCTTGCTAACATTTCGAACACAACTGTTTGAATTCTTCAAAACTCATATCCGGTGACACGTGTTCATCAAAGACATGTTTCAAATTAATACCATCTTGTTTAAAAAGTACAATTAGGTTACTGTTATCTCTACAAATTTGTTTACAGCATTTCGAGTAGGTCTGCAAAAGAAATGCGCTATCTATATCCCGATGTCGGCCCATGCTGTAGTATTCTCTAATCTTTTGTTGGTTCTCGCATATGACATCATCAAAAATAAAAATTGAATTCGGCTTTGCTTCATTTGGACTAATAACTTTATCGTTTTCTTTAAATGGAAAATATCCCACTCCTTTAACTTTTGATAGCACTTCTTCCAACAATTTATACTTGGGCTGATACAATGACTTTGAATAAACGTAAACATTTTTAAATTTTGCGCCATGCGGATGAAACAGTAATGATAACATAACGTTTGTTTTGCCACACCCACTGGGTCCACAGATTAGCGCTCGAAACGAGTTTGGTAGCAGTGGACCATGTTTACTGCCAGCGATTTGATCGTTTCCTCCATCTAAATTTTCAATCGGCAGTGTGTGTTCTTGCTGAACGATCTTCATGTTTTGACATGTTTTTTAATGTTTCAATGTATAAGTAGTGTAGTAATTCTAAAATCATTTCATTTCTCATGTTGGTGTTTGAAGGTGAAGGTGTGCTCAACAGTTTAATCAATAATCTACCGTTTGAGTTACATTATCCTGGTTACAACTTTTTGGGTCCTGGAACTAAATTACATAAAAGACTTGCACGTGGAGATACGGGTGTTAACCTGCTGGACGACGCAGCCAGAGAACACGACATTGCATATTCTAAGCATAAAGATTTAGCGGAACGACATAAAGCGGACGAGATTCTAGAGAATAAAGCGTGGGAAAGAGTAAAGTCTAAGGACGCATCAATTGGCGAAAAGACTGCAGCTTGGTTAACTACCACCGCAATGAAAGCTAAACGTAAACTTGGTATGGGTGTAAAAAAACCGAAATCGTTTAAACGTAATATTATAAGTAAAATACAGAGAGATATAAAAAAAGCTGGTCCTTCGGCTACATTAAAACGAGCAACCAGTATTGCTCTAAAAGCAGCCAGGGTAGCTGTACAAAATGCTGGTGGAAAAAAACAGGTTAAAGTACCTAGAATCATTCCCATCGAACCAAAATCCGGAGGATTTCTACCGTTAATTCCGTTGTTCGCAGGGCTAAGTGCACTACGGGGCGTTGTCTGGCGGAGCTGCTGGAATCGCTAAAACTGTGATTGATGCGAAAAATGCACAAAAAAAATTGGAAGAAGAACATCGACATAACAAAGCTATGGAATCTCTCGGTAAAGGACTATATTTACGAAAAAATGCCAGAGGAGGCTTTGGTCTTTTTCTTAAAAAAAACTAGGCAAGCTACCCAATCGAGGACTATATGATTTTGAACTAAAACGATATGCTAAACTTTTAAAAATCCCAAATTTCAGAGGTGTATTTATGCGAGACACATTGCCTAAAACCGGTCCTGTTCAACGTGAATGCGCAATCCTAAATTTGGATGAAAGCAAAAATCATGGAACTCATTGGGTGGCGTATCGGAAGATTAACAATAACGTCGAATATTTTGATTCATTTGGCAAGTTGAAACCGCCGAAAGAACTTGTACAGTATCTGGGACCTGCAACGAAAATTGTTTACAATCACGATCCTTATCAAACTTTTAACCAAATCAACTGTGGTCATCTTTGTTTAGAATTTCTATACGATGGAGGCTGTTTTGGCGTACATTAATCGTGAAAAGAACCTGATTGACTTTACTGAACAAGAATTGGCTTGTTTTCCTATTCGTTATTTGAAAAGGTACGCAAAACCTTGTGAATTATTACAAGTTTGGTACAAGTTGCCGCTTGAATATAGATTGGATTTTGAATTGCGAACCTGCCTGCCCTGCTTTGTTCATCATAATCGTCCTGAATGGACCACCCATGTTGATGGACCTGCGCAATCACAAGGAAATTGCAATATATGTAAACTAGGTTTAGAAAAATGTAATGAGCTTGTAAAAAATTATTTAAATAAATGTTAAAGATATAAAATTTTATTTCTTTGTTCAACCTCCAACAGTTATGTTGTTAACGCTAGAAAGTCGTGATTATCAATTTGATTGGACTCCTCCGGTTCCTTTGAGTTTAGATCCAAATAAACAATACAAGTTGGCATTTCTGTTTTTCTTTTCGTATAACAGTATACCGAATGTAGAGAATGGCAGTAATGCTTTTTACTATTACGAAAATAACGATAAAACTAAATTGCAGAAAATAACGTTAAATACCGGTTGCTATGAAATTTCCGATATTGAAGAGACAATTAGAAATTTACTAAATATACCATCAAATGCAAAGATTGAAGACGTTTTTTCATTGAAACCCAACAATAATACACTCAAGTGTGAAATATTCAGTAGTCAACATGCAATAAATTTCGAGCGCGAAGACAGTATAGGCAGAATGTTGGGTTTCTCAAAGAGGATTCTGGAACCGAACGTAAGGCATAGTTCCGATCTACCTGTGGAAATTGTTAAAGTACGAACGATTCGTTTCGAAACAAACATTACCACCGGAGCCTTCTACAACAACAGACCTACTCACATTATCCACGAGTTTGGTATATCCGTAGACCCTGGTTACGCTATCGACGAAATTCCAAAAAATATCACATATTTGCCGGTGATTAATATACCTGAGATTACAAATATTACTATACTGGCATTGGATCAAAATTCAAGACCTGTAAATTTTCAAGGTGAAAGAAGTATATTGGGTTTGGAGTTGAAAGAATGGGATTAATTTTCAACTATATAGCACCTTCATATTTTCAGAAGCCTGCAGTATTGAACAAGTCGTTAAAGTGTTCAGTAGGACGACAGCGACGACAACTTACTAGAGACAACGTTTTATTTTTGAAAGCTCTTGGTTTCAAAGTTATTAACAATAATAATAATGAATCGTATACGAACAACTCAAGATCCAATGTTTGATATTTATCGAGAGCCGACTCAGGATGAATCGATTAGAAAATCTGAATACCGATCTTACACACCGTTCATCAAATCGTTTAGCTGCAGCGACATTGTAGAATTTAGTGTAAATCAGGTGGACTCATTCTTTGCAATGCATGATACGTTGTTGGCTATTAAAGGAAAATTGGATATAACTGGTAATGGCGATGTTAGTTTGACACCAAACTTTGGAGCATTTCTATTCGATTCGTGTACGTATAGCGAAAGTGCAAGACATATAGAAACAGTTCGAGATCCTGGAATTGTTAGCACTGTAAGAGCTTTAACATGTTACAATGAAGAAGATTCTCGTCACCTCACCATTGCCGGTTGGAATTATCCCACAAATTCTATTCTCAATGCTGCTGATAAATCATTTAGTTTACTGATGCCGCTTAAACACATCTTCAACAGTTTCAATGATTACCCAATGGTAACTTTTGGACGACAAACGATTCGATTCGTTCGAGCTCGTAATGATCTCGATAGCGTTATTGTAACAGAAAAACCAGGTACCGGTGGCGTACCTACTGTTACAACCGTACAGATTATGATTCATTCGATGGAACTGAAAGTTAAACATATTTATCCAAATGATTTCGTTAAAGAACAATTGATGCGATCAATTCAAAGCGATCGTCCAATCGTAATTCCGTTTAGAAAATGGGAACTACATGAGCTACCATCTTTGACTGCAGCAGCAAAACAAGAAATTTGGGCTGTTAAAACGACGTCTGCAATAGAGAAACCTCGATATGTTATTGTATTTTTCCAAACTAATAGGAGAAATCTGAAAACTGCAGATCCGTCTTTATTTGATCACGTAAATCTACAAGGTCTTAGACTCGCATTGAATGGTGAATATTTTCCCAATGAAAGAATGCAACTTGATTTTGAAAAAAACGACGTTGCGCTTGCTCATTACAATTACAGCGAATTCAATTCCAGTTACAACAGAGTATCAGTGAAACGACCATTACTGGATTTACTAGCATTCCTAAATCGTGCTTTGTTTGTTATTGATTGTTCTAAGCAAGAAGAATCGATAAAATCATCGACTGTTGATGTACGTCTGGAAATTGATGCCAACAAAGGATTTCCTAAAAATACTAAAGCATATTGTATCATAATTCACGATTGTTTATTGGAGCATTATCCCCTAACAGAAATAGTTAAAAATATAATATAAACTACTACCTATTTAGTATTTGCTCAGCTTTCAAAGAAGTTTCATCGTCGTCATCATCATCATCATGAGAATTGCAGTAGTCGACATTCAAGGATTTATAATCGATGAAGTTTTTTATCCAAAAGAAATCGCTATTCAGATTGGTGGTATAAAATCGAATTTTTTATTTAAACCGCCTAAACCATTCCACGAGTTGACTGCCAAAGACAAAAAAACAACGCGGTATTTGGAAAAAATTTTACATGGAATACGATACGATTCTGGAGATGTAGATTATTCCGATGTCATTGTAATTTTGGAGAAACACCTACTTGGCAACGTTGATTTGATTTATGTTAGAGGAAATCAAAAAATTGACTTTTTAAAAGCAAAATGCGAAGAACTTGGAATCCATGTATTAATTTATGATGTTGTAAATTATGATGGGACACCCTGTGCAACAAAAAATTTTGAAGCTGTATATTCAGGATGTCGTCACCACGCCAACGGCAAATTTATGTGTGCATATAATAATATTCTTTCTTTGTATAATTGGTTGTATTATACTGTATTACCTAAATAAAGCTATAAAACAAAAATTAAGGTTTTTTTATTAAAACACCTTTTAAAAGTTTACAAATATTTATTGTTATTATTATTATTTAAAAATACATTTCATCGCTTCATTCTTCTTTTGGTTTCTTTCACCAAAATTTTCATGATTAACAAGCAAACTCCTGCTAACGTTGCCCATGTTATCTGAACTACTTGACATATTTGCTGTTGCATTGGATCCTCCATAGTAATTTCTAGTTGTTGCATTGGGATTTGAAGATTTGATCGCCATTCCCCCACTCCTTCAGAGTTGTCGTTAAAGATTAATTTTAGTTTGTAGTTAAGAGGCGATTCCACTAATTTTAATGCAAACACCTGCAATTTTCCATCATTTACTGACACCTGACTCATCATTTGCCATGTATTGCATTCTTGTTTTGTTCCGTTTATATCTAAACACACACCAATATGTGCAACGTTTTGCGGAACGTTAACGTAAAGCATGTTATTTAATATTGCTGTTAAAACAACAAAATTTGTTTTTAACAAGGCCATGGTTTTATTCGTCTTGTGGGCGTTGATGATGATGTTGGTAAATATTTTTCAAAAACTTTGTCCCACAAACTTAAATTTTCAATTTTTTTAATACTTCTTTTTGGTCTTCGTAGACAGAAATTTGTTGGTTTAATTTTCTTATATTTTCACAAAACTCTTCAAGTTTTTGACTGTATTCTCTCGAAGCCATTCTAAAACTAAATATTTTCCATGATATGTTTTATTATTAATAGCGAAAGCAAAGTCTGTGATCACTCTAACACACATCAGTCGATTACGTCACACATCGCGATCCAACTATTGCGCCAAGGTCACGCGCTTTTAACATTTTAATTTAAAAAATATTTTCTTTATTGCGATAAGACTTGTTTATTATTTTTTTTTTCTACTATTGTTTGTCACCTTTTATTAAATCCTGCGATAGTGTAGTGGCTAACGTATTTGTTTATCATACGGGGGACCCGGGTTCAATTCTGTAAAGAATTTTTTTAAAATTTAATTGTATTTAACGCAAAAGTTGGTAGCACTGTAAAGTTGGTAGCGAAAAGAAGATTTGAACACTTCATCTTACCCTATACAGCAACCCCTTTACAATGATACGTCACACGTCAAAATCCGTTTGGCCGTTTACGAGATACAACGTTAATGCCCTTTTGGCAATATCAATAAGGTCTTTTTGACGCTTAATCTTACCCTATACAGCAACCCCTTTACAATGATATGTCATACGTCGAAATCCGTTGGGCCGTTTACGAGATATAGCTATAATGCCCTTTTGGCAATATCAATAAGGACTTTTTGGCACTTCATCTTACCCTATACAGCAACCCCTTTACAATGATATGTCACGTGACGAAATCCGTTCGGCCGTTTACGAGATACAACGTTAATGCCTTTTTGGCATTCGAAAAAGAAGAGTTGGCTGCTTGCGCTAAATGTCAAAGGCCTTTTGAAAAAAGAAGAATTGGCTGCTTGCGCCAAATGTCAAAGACCATTCGAAAAAACAGAAGAATACAGCGCCGCCACCTGTGGCGCCATCTAGCGGCGAAATTTGGAAGTAGTGAGCCCGTGCTCTCTTTGTTTATCTACTGTACAGTATGCCTAATCCTCGCTCCAGACACAAATAGGGTAACGCAGTGATCAATAAAACACAAAAAAAATACTTGGGAGGAGGAAAGAGACGGTAGCATACTAGAAAATGCTGATGGAAGCAACACAATACAATTACTGATGGAAGTAACGTAAGATAATACGGATTCGGGGACTGGAAACAAGATAAAATGAAAACAGATAACAGAAGTTCCGAATCCTGTAGTGTTAAGGTTAGGGGACTCTTACCCGCTCCGCCTGGAATATCCTCGGGTGGTGAAATTCTTAGGCCTCCATCCACAAGGCACAGAAGAGTCAACGATGGTCGTGTTGAACAAGGTTTGAATCCAAACAACGAAAGATACTATAAGTTTACATGACCTAAGTTCCTACCAAACAGACTGAAAATTTCCTCAATAAATCCCAACAAATGGTTTTTTTTCCACCGGGCACTCAACAACCAATGGCCCGGTCGGAAAATAAAAGGTTTGGCCTCGAAATCCACACAAAACGTGCCGTAGAACCACTACAAATAAAGCCAAAACCATAAGGTCATTCTAAAGCCAAACAAGCAGGAAAACGATGTAACTAAATATAGATAATGGTAAAGATAAGTTTACTAAGGCAGAACGAAATTTGGATCCAGAAAGTGTTAAGGTTAGGGGACTCTTACCCGCTCCGCCTGGAATATCCTCGGGTGGTGAAATTCTAAGGCCTCCAGCCACAAGGCCGACAAAAACAAAAGAAATCAACGATGGGATTGTTGAAAAGATTGGGTTCAAGTGACGATAGGTAAGATGGAATAACAATAAAACAACCCAAGGTATAGCGAAACTTGAACCCAGAAGTGTTAAGGTTAGGGGACTCTTACCCACTCCGCCTGGAATATCCTCGGGTGGTGAAATTCTTAAGGCCTCCAGCCACAAGGCCGACAAAACAAAACACCAAACAGAAAAGTGAGAACAATAAGAGAAATAACGAAAATTACAAAAGAGAAACAACCAAAGAATCAACCATACTACAAGGAATTGTCGTCTGGAGCGAGTGATTCATAAAAAGGCTTCAAATCCTGAACATGCCAAATTCCTTTCGAATTCCCTAACTCGTCCTGGAGTTCATAGGACCAAGAACCACACCTACGCTTTACAACAAAAGGACCAAGATACGCTGGCGCTAATTTTGCCGAATAGAATTTCAGAGCATCAGACAGGACTTTATTCTTTCTCCAAACTTTATCCCCACAACTAAAAGATAGAGGTCGACGTCGCAGATTATACCGATTTGCATTTTGCACTCTTGCGGACTCTATACGCTGTCGAACTTGCTGATATAGCTTCGCAAAGCTCTCACAACGGTTTTTAGCATAATCATTGATTTCAATTGGGTCCGTCCGAAGTTTATCCTCGTAATCCGTTCCATAAAGTTTGTGTTCCCTACCAAAAAGAATAAAGTATGGACTATATTTAGTGGTTTCACTTGGCGTTGTCCTGATTGCACAGCCGATTTCGTTAAGATGCTCATCCCAGGTCCTGTGGTTATCCTGCTTTACAAATGTACGTAACATGGTCTTAATAACTCTATTGTGCCGTTCGGTGGGATTAGCGCGTGGATTGTAATGTGCGGTAAAGAATATTCCGATATTATATTTTTCGCACAATCTCCGGAATTCGTTCGATTTCATTTGAACACCGTTATCGCAAGTTAAAGTCATGGGTGCTCCATACAACAAAAAGAAACCTTCCATAATTTCTGTCAAGTTTTTGGCAGTAGCGGTTCGACACGGATATAAGAAGACTGCCTTACTGAAGCTATCAGACACCACTAGGATATACTGGTAACCTTTTTTCGATCGAGGAAGGGGTCCAATGTAGTCTAGACTTATTGCCTGGAAGGGTTCAGATATTACAGGACGATCGCCCATCAACCCTGCTGGTGCTTCTTGCTCAACTTTATTCTGAGCAAAACTCTTGCAACGACGAACATACCTAGACACATCAATTTTCATTTTGGGCCAGTAAAAGTTATGACAGATTTTCCCAAAGGTCTTATTTACGCCTACGTGTCCGGCAGATGGTAAATCATGACAGCGTTGTAGAATGGGGCCGCGTTGGTCTTTAGGCACCACTAATTTCCAATCGTTTGAAAGAGGCGACAAATTAGGAATACCAGGCTTCACGAACTTATAAAGGGCACCATTTTGTACACGCCATAACGGATACTTTAAGGGGTTGTCCTGAACCTTCAATAACATCCTAGCGTACCACTTGTCGGTGGTGGTTTCAGGGGTGACGGTACAGTTGTCTACTACATTTACTGACGAATTGGTCGTGTTAATACGGCACTGGGAGAAAAGGTCACGACCTAACGATTCTCCCGGGATCCGTTTCCCTGCTGTTTACATTTCAGACAGTTCTTAATGGTAACGTTAAGGGCACCACAGCGATAACAATAAACCTTCCTAGAGTTGGGACAATTCCTATTGACGTGTCCGGGGTTTCGACAATTCCAACAAATTCGAACACTGGAAGAACGATCAGCTCTACTAATAGTCGTGTCAACTCTACCTATTCCCGACTGTTGAAGATCGGGGTTCTCCCGAATAGGTTGTACCTCCACAAAAGCAAATTCAGGTTCGACAAATTGATTTCTTTTACGGGAAGGTGGCACATAATTTTCTACCCTATACTTCTTCGTTTCTAATTTCATACACTCTTCCTCTAACTCCTCAATGGTTCGAACAACAGGCAATTGAGTAACATAAAAAGGGGACAGGTTCCTAACCAACAAATCCAATTGCACTTCAGGAGCAAGACTACCATGACGCCGAAACAACGCTTTCATGCAAGACAAATAGTCGATTATCCCTTCCGTTGTATCTTGGGTCCTCTCTAAAATCTCTTTAAATAGCCTGGCACGATAATCAGGTGGTTCAAAGTGCCTTAACAACAACTCTGACAAACTCTGCCAATCGCTAAACCTATCAATGTTGGCCCTATACCAGGTTAATGCTTTGCCGGAGAAAAGATCTATGGCACTGGAAAATAACTGTTCCTCAGTGATGCTACGAGCTATTTGAAGTTCTCGAACTCTATCCAGGAAATTATAAACAGAAGACTTAGCATCCCCGGTGAACTTCACATTCCATTTTTCTAAATTTAAAGGTTTCATTTGAGTATAATGAACAGGTGAAGATTCCTCAACTGTATCGTGGGCAATATGACTAGGCTCCAGATTGCGCTTAGCAGCAATATCAAGAGAATCTAGGGCAACTATCACCTCCAACAACAATCTACCCCTCTCCGACTTCTCCTCAATTGTTAATCCAGACTCCGGAATGCGTTGGGTACGATGGTAGATATGGACTAGTTTCGACAACGAAGAATTATATTTCCTATCGATATTTTCACCTTCCAGCGTAAGAACCGTTTCCTCTGACAACAACCTACGAATTGACTCTAACTCACCCTTAACATCTGCTACGGTATATGGGGTCTCGTGAAAGTACCCGCTCTCTCCATCTTTAAAATTGGCCGCAGGGCCATCCTCATCTGATCGGCCGTTGGCTGTGAATCAACTAAAATCCCACGGACTAAAAGTTCATGAACCAATATCCATTTTATACTCCATAGTATACGATTAAAATAACGACAATTCAACAAAATTCAACAATAAACGAATAAATGACAACTAAAAACTTTTTAACAAATAATCAACAACTTGTGGTTCGGTATCAATTAGCAACGATGGATAATGTTAAATAACTTACCAATGATATATATATAAAAAAAAAATATGCAACTAAGTAAATCGTTTCACGATTGGTGTGATCAGGTGTTAATAACGCCAATAATTAAAATATACAAAAAAAGTTACTACTTTGCTCACTTATATATACGTGATAATAAACAATAAAAAAAAACTATCAATTACTCGCCCAATTAAACAAATATAGGCCCCACGTTGGGCGCCAAAAATTTGCCACGTATTTTAATGAAGTTAAAACAACACAAAATCAAATTCAGAAAATCAAATAAATTTACTAATTGAAATTCGACCCCAGCTGAGTTCGGTAGTGGTTTCTCTACTGGCAAATTATGCCCAGCTCAGCCGTAGAGGGTAAGTGCCAAAATAAAGTGAGTGCGCCACCGATTTACTACGGTTAAAATCGGAAACCCCTGATGTTCCAGGCACCACTTCACCCACTGGAGATAATTAAATAAATTTTGAATATTTAACGGTTCTAACTAAATTACACAACAACTGAAAATAACGATAAGTGAGCTAAATAAAACAAAAATATCAACTAGACCCTTCTTTAATGAACAAATATTGATAATTACAAAATTGTCGAGCCTCGTGCTTGACAACGCTAACGATATATAAAAATAGTGAAAAAGAATATGTGAACAATATTGAAAAGAAAATTAATCAAAATGTGTGATCACACGCAATACAAAAAAAAAACAGGAAGATTAAATTTTAACTAAAACTATAACCGCGACTTAAATCTAGTTAGCTTATCTGAAATGCTAGATACGGTTCCTCGTCGTCCTAGGCTTCTCCAATACTTAGGCTGCAACAAATTCAAGCCTGTTCCCAGTACCAATAGGCTTGCACCAATCTCAAATAACTTAAGCTTGTCTAAGTATCAGGACAGCAACCAAACTTCAACCAATAACTAGGACTAAATCCCTAACTAGGATTTCTAGAATTAACACCTGTATCTAGAACTGTAGCCGGTAACTAAAACTGTAGCCGGTAACTAAAACTGTAGCCGGTAACTAAAACCCTAAAATCGTAACTTAGCATTAACATTAGCTTAAACAGATTTAAATGACT